>JASDQU010104237.1:497433-508355 GCA_032191745.1 Picea mariana | reverse complement strand
TATGGATCCTTCTGGGGTTTTGGTATTCGAGAGTTTGAAATGCAACGACTCCAAGACTCTTTGTCATTCAAATCTCTGAATTTCGTTATGGGAATTCGTGTAAGAGATCGATAGCTCTTAAGAGTGTGGATCCAATGGTCCACGAGATTTCATGACTTTTCCCTGAACTCTGACCGCTCACCACGCATCTCCTTTGATGGACGGTCTAGATTCCTTTAGGACTTCTCTTTTCTATTACCAAGCACGTCAGGAGTTCGGGTATCGGGATTTCAAGATTTGCGAAGGCAAGGTTTCTTGCCCTTTGGTTTCTTGGATGCCGAAACGTCGAAACGTCAACTAGCAGCCACGTGTCCCTTCGATGGACGGCGGCAACCTTCAGCCAAGATCAACGGTCGGGATCTTTTTGGGATAATCTCATTCACACCTCACGCCATTTCGAGGTTTCGATGATCGGGATTTCACGACTTGCGAAGACAAGGGTTCTTTCCCTTTGGTTTCTTGGGTGCCAAAATGCCAAAATGCTTACCAACAACCATGTGTACTCTATAGATGGATGGTCCAGGTACTTCCATGGACCATGGGGATCTACGGTCCCGATTCCTTCATCTCTTGCAAGGGTAAAAAGGGTAGTGGCATTAAGGTCTGCATCTCTTCCTCAAATCTAACGGTCATTATAGACCTTGGAACTTTCGAGAGGATCACGTTCGTGCATTGCTTGCAAAGGTGGAGAGGGGTCAAGGTACTATCGTCCATGTTCCTTCCCCACATCTAACGGTTGTTATCGACCGTGGATCCTCCGAAAGGATCTCGTGACACGTGGCCTCCCTTAATCGGACGGACCAGATCTATTTCTGGATTTCCACCATGGAGTGTCCTGATCTCTTGTCATCAGGACTCCCGAATTCTCGAAATCCGAAACCCCGATACTGACTCTTCTTTCGGGACTTTCGCTCCTGTTCACGAGGGCTTAACCCTCATGTATCTCCTGACAGATCCATCGGCTGTCGGGGTTTCTAACTAAGATCTGACGATTCAGATCGTCCCACACTGTGCAATTTCCTACTGCTCCTTGGATGTGGAAAAACCAACAGTCCAGATACTCTCATGGACCTTGGGGATCTACGGTCTCGATTTCTTCGCTACTGATGAAGATAAAGGAAAATGGGTAAGGCATGTAACGTCCTCGTTTCTTCCTCCAACCTAACGGTCGTGAATGACCGCAGATCTTCCAACGGGATCTCGTCCATCGATCGAAACCTATCCCTACATTGCTATTTCGAGATTTCAAGAGAATCATTCTTCCTCGTACAGGGTTACTAAGACTTGCGCCTTCAAATCCTTTTCCAGGTTCTTGGTAAGCTCTCCAAGAAGGGTATCTCTGTGGGGAGGTCTATTTTGGGTATTCCTGGGGACGAATAAGGACATAGATCTCCCAAAAGCAGACTTGAGGTCCAAATTAATACAATATGCGTATACACACACACACACACACACACACACACACACACACACACACACACACACACAAATCTATCTATAACATAAGCCATACGTGGTCCTTCCAGTAAAAGCATGCAACCACCATTTCTGATCAAAACACTACACAGAAAATCTTATACTCAAACCATTCACAAACTGCACACACTATGAGCATACATGTCAGCATATAAATTTCAAGATGCAAGATGTAAACACTTATCAGAAATAACGCCGGATGTGACTGCAACTGCTGAGAGGGGTGATCGTTTCCACCCAACCGTTGAGAGGGGTGATCGTTTCCACCCAACCGTAGGCTCAGCGACTCCCAACGGATTTACCACTAGCCACCCCTGAGATGAGACCACGATGCTGCGAGACTACGTCTCTGTTTTCCAGTGACCGAGAACGAAGGTTACTCTCCTTCTTCCATGCTATCACTCACTCTATATTTTTCCAGAGTTCTCTTCCTCTTTCCTTCGCGTCTGCCCTTGATCGCCCACACTTCCTGCCTTTTCTCTGTTCGGCGAGGTTGTGTGTGGCACGATTTTCCTCACAGTGGTCAGGTCTGAGGACTCTACGGATGGGCGGTTCACCCCCATCCCTCATTACTCATGAGGAGCCCTTTACCTACCAATCCTGACGAGTCATTTAATTCGGGGCCAGCGAGCCGCTCTTGGTTCTCCGGGCCAGTGAAGTCCAAATACGGTATTGGTTTTGGTGGAAGTTAACGCCACCATTCCAGGTGCCTTCCACCACCTTTCTCCAGCCATCGTGGTCTCTTTTTCAGCATATCCCCTCTCAGCAGTCCTGCAATATATATTCATAATATTATTCACATTCATCGACCTTTTTCACAAGGTCCATTCACATCACACATTCACATTTTTGGGTTTACCGCAGTTCTTGGCCAATATAGTTATTTTTACAAACTGGGGGAAACAGGGTGTTACCGATACCCATACCTTTCTTGTTATCAATAGTAAATCGTATCCCTCCTGGGATGCACAACGCACCTCTACCTACCTAAGCCAGTGTTATACCTTTTGTTATGAGCAACATCTGTTCCATGCCATGAATGTTGTTGTTACCATCACTTGTCCCTTAGTTGAACGGTGTTGTTGTCTTCACCATTACCTGTAACTGGTTGACTTAAGCACTGAACTGAAGAGATGGGTTGTTAGGCCCGTGGGATTGAAGAGGTGGGTTGTCAGGCCCATGGGAAACTCTCTCCAGGTGAGAGAATTGCTAGGAAAGTGATTTCCTGAGGGATCCCAACTAAAGCTACAATGCTCTGAGATTTCTTGTCCGACTTGTTGTTGAAGCCCTGGAAGCGAAGTGGGGCAACCAAAGAATTGTTGAGTAGAGAAGGGGCATACTTCCTGGGGTGGGATAGACATGTGGGGAATGAGAGACGGTAGGCTGGTAGTTTGAGTTGGCTCCTAGGACGAAATCCTTCTTGTTGTTTGTGTTGTCTCAACCTAGTTAGGAATCCCTTTACCCAGGTGGAGTTTAGTCCCAGCTCGGGGGTGACCCACTGCTGAGAGTTCTGAGCGACGTGGTCTAAGGATGGGAGGATCTTGGAAGGTCTGCACGTAATTGGTGGTATTCTATAAAATATAAGTATCAATTGTGTGTTCATTTGCATTCTGAGTATTTATACATGTCTTTGTATTTATGGGTATTTCCTGTGTATGATGTATGCATATGTTATTGCTATTTCCGCATGAATCTGTGTATTAGAAGAATGTATTTGTCTGCTTTAAGTTTTTTATATATGAAGTTCTGCAAGAGTTTGTGTGTTGCATAACCCAGTAGGTCTAAGGATGGGTATGTTACATATACCAATAGGGTTCCACACTAGTCAGGGTTCTACATATAGGGACCAAAAATAGAAACAAGGTATATCATGTAGATTTCGAATAACCGGGTATCAATTTAGGTAGGTATGTTGATCCAGGTGGATATTGGTGGCCACCCACCTATTCCAACTAGATCAAAACAGTCTTTTGACAATTTACTATTTTTAGTAGTTTTTCGGTTCCTAAACTTTCGGGGCCATTTTGAGGGCCTAAAATGAAGTTTTTTCATGATCGGGCACCTCAAATATAGTCAAAGGCTCTCATTGAGCCCCCAAAATGAATATCTTCATTGATACCTTTCCAACGAGCTATCGTATGCCCCAAATAGAGATCGTATGCCAAAGTTACGCCCCCGTGAAGCTGATACACCAAACTACCCAAAATGAGGTCCACAAAAATGTTGGTTTTTCATCTTCCGGGGTTAGGGTTTTGGATTTTTTTTAATGTTAAAAAGGCCTTTGGAGCCTCATTGTAACAATCATTTTCTTGCGAATGTGAGTAGCCGTCATATCTCTTCTCAGAGAGAAGCTGCCACCATTCAAGCGAGTCTTTCACTCTGTAATTCTACAGTTTTGTACAATTCGCTCATTAATAGAAATTGTGTATTACTGTATATATGTGCCTCTTGTTATATATCCGATATATCTCTGTTATATTATTGGATCTCTTGAAATACCTCTATATATTTTTGTGTTATATCTTCGCTTTCATTTCGTGCCGAAAATACTCTAGATCATATGTCACATGGAGATCTAGACTACGTAAAATTGGATAAAACGAATGGTGAATAGGTAGTGGGAAAAGAGACGACATGCCACATGACATATTAAGGTCACACGAGGTGACGATAAAAAGGATTTTGATGCTAGCCAATCAATGGGATATGTCGATCCGATCAAGAGGAGAATCGTGGAGGGAAGACCTGATAAGCTTGAAAGAAGAGGGAATTATATAGGATCGGGGAACAGGTGCCCCGCGTCAAGCTGCAATGCATGGACCTAGAGGTGACAAGTGGAAAGAAAGCATTAGGTGACAATATGAAACAATTTCACATTCGAGAGGCTTGATAGGCCTTCGGGCCTGGGCTTTCAGAAAGAGGGGAGGCCATATGATATCCTGATAGAGATCATTATGAAGAAGCTCATGCCTTTCGGACCTCGAAAATATCACAAGGGACTTCACTTGGACATCCTTATGAGACAAACTCGATGAGGGGAGCCCGATAGGATTTTTGTCTTAGGGCTTCAGACAAGTCTTGAAACGATGCACACTCAACACTTTGAAAGGGGGTTCCCGATAAAGGTAAATCCGATAAGCTCGTGGGATAAGATTACAGGAAAGGCAATATGACTGGCTTGCCAGATTCTGAGTTTCGAGAACTAACATGAGTAAGGTAGATAGTCCGACTTCTTGATGACGAGAGTCTGAGTGGGTAGATCTGATAGCCTTGTGGGCTTCAGATCTCAGGGAGAACTGTAATCAAAGGTGAATCTACTTCCCAATGAGGGCTGAGAGCCCGGTAAGGATCAAGGTTCTAACCACGAATCAAGGTTCTAACCATATGGTAAAATATAATAAGATTTAGGCCTTGGAATAGGAAATAGAAAATAAGAAATTTGGCAATGGTGATAACAACAAATCTAGCTAAGCTTTTGGTAAGACAAGGATTAATTTTGAATGTTGAATGTTGACTTCAATAGATAGACAAGATCTACATAGAGAGAAGTCTAGCCCATAAGAAGAATATCAAGGGATTCCCCACATGCATTTCAAGGCTGAAGCGGTCATGTAAAGGCAATGACTCTACGACCTTGCTCCTACAACCATAGAAAGAATAATATCAGTTATGCGAGGAAAAAGATACTTGCCAGTATATCATAAACATTACATTTTTTTCCTTTTCTTTCAACAAACTTATGGATGAGTGTTGAGTTTGTTTGCATAATGAAGAAATAAAGAGGAGAAGTTTCTCAAAGACAATCATCCGTGATCTCCATTGTTATAAATAATGTCCTGAAAGCTGCGTGTAACAAGTCTCAAACTCAAAGAAAAGATTAGTGACCTTGTGATTCTAGTTAAGAGTCTGAAACTGGTGAATATGATTAACATGAAGACATTAGGCACAACATGCAAGCAAGAGGATGAAAAATGCATATATGTTCTTCATTTTAATGATCCATTCAAAAAATCCTCAAAATAAAACCTAATCAAAACATAAAATAGAACATCAAATTCAATAGTCATACAGAATCATCAAATACTTTGAAATTTGCAAAAGGTCCCAAAGTGTCAATTTCATCATACAAGTGTCAACGAGGCATCATAAGTCAAAAAACATTATGAAGACATTTAAACATATAAGATCAAAATGATTAAAAAACCTCCTCAAAGACAATCATCAATAAATATCCAAACCCCCAATTCTCTCAAGGTAGGTAAAGAATAATCATTAGGCTCATAGTAGTAGAGGATTATGCATTATAGTTAAAATTTTAGGAGGGGGTCCCTTTCCTTTCACTTATAAAAGCAAAAGGAAAGGGGGGTTGTTGTAGCCACAACACAACTATCCCCCCCGGCTAAGCCAACCTCCTATATATTGTTTCCTTGCAAGGGAAGAGGGATTCTTTGGTTATGAATGAAGAATAATGTTGCCTAGACTTCATTGAGGAGCATAGAGATGAACTAGTGAGCATGCAACCTACTTGTTGATGCATAATAAAGAGCCTAGCTGAAGCCAATTGACTGTTGGTTTTCCCATTTGGGTTTTTGGGGTAAATTCTGATTTTTCTATGTGTATATTTATTGGTTGCTATGTTGTTTTCTCTATATAGAGAAATGAAAAAGAGCTAGATTGTATTTTAATGGCTGCCTATGTTGTCTAACAATAAGAAATCTTTGCCGACTATTGTTTTGTAGTTTTTCTCCATAGATAGAGCTCCCATGAGTAAGTAAACCCATCCAACAACTCTTTAATCACTTATGTACATCCATTTTGGAGATGAGAGATCAATGGTTTTCATTCCAGAGCTGTTGCAAATGTGTATATAGTTGCTAATTCATTTTTTTATGGTTGTTGGTGAATTTATCTCTCCTACAGATTACTATTTCTTCCCCTGAGTTGAATTTCATTTTTTTGGCTGGTGTTCTTACTCCCCGTAGCTCGTACCCCCTCACTGAGCCATAAATCCTTTGCTAGTTGTGTGTTTACACTTCTCCCAGAGGTCATACTCCCTCACTAGGCTAAGATTCATCGTTTCCTGGGTCGTATGCTTGTTTTCCAAATGTTGGTCAAGTCATATGCTTTAAATTTCTCTTACCTAGGAAACTACTCTTTACCTATGGGTCGTATGCCTTTTCACATATCCTTTGTCTCTCCTATAAGCCACCATTCCTCCCTCACTAAGCCACACATTCCCTTTCACTCAATTGTGTGATTGGGTATTGGCTCAAATTTGTGGGTTTGTCTGAGATTTTATTTTTTGGTGGGTTGTTGTGGTTTTAAAGCTAATGATGTTTTCTTCATAATGGTCTTAATGCTTGACATATGACATACAAGTGGCCTTATCCATGTTTTACGTTGAAACCACATACTCAATTATCTTGTGAGTGTTGGGTTATATATATATATATATATATATATTTTGGTTGGAAAAAAAAGTGTTGTATTCATTTTTAATTTGTATGAGGATTGAAGTGGCTACTATGTGTTAGTGAACTATGAGCATTTTTTTTAAGTGTTAGTACATGCCCAAGTCATCACATCTAGGATAGTTCGGTTTAAGCTCAAGAACTCAAGCCATCTCTCAAGTTTTCATCCAAGCCTACTTAGCATTAATACAATCAAAGACTCAGGTTGTCAAACTAAGGTATAACAAGGATACTGGTATAACAAGGATACTCTTGCATTTCTATCGATGTCTTCTTCTTGAAACATTTGAATAAATAACAAGGATACGCTTGCATTTCTGAGGAATCCATGTTGGTATAAGCCTACCATTTATGGATCATTGTAGGTAAGTATGGGTCTCCATCTTGGGTCCACCTCTCGAATTTGTGAAGGCTCTTATAATTCTTTCCTATGGAACCTTGGTTGCTTTAGCTTCTTCCCTTCTAACTTATTGTTTTGATTCACCATCACTTACACCATGGAGATCTTCCACAAATCCTCTTCTCTACGTTGCCTCCACAACATCTATTCTAGCAAGCATAGATCTCAACAACTTGATGATTCACTGATTACCTCCTCTTTATTTGATATGTAAATTGTAGTAGGTATCATGCTAAATAGTTTATCATAAATAATATTCAATTATGTTTTTTAATTATTGTTTTATAATCTAGTAGATGTGGTCACTGCTATCTATCTGCAAAAAAATAACAAAATTTCATAACAATAGATATAACCATGAGTTATATATAACCGTGAGAATTTATACACAGATTTTACCTTAGAGAAACCTACTTCGAGCAAACTCCAACAATGGGGTGGGTTATCTTTTACTTTATGGATTCTTTTAGATGAAAATAAATTAAGGATTTGGTGGGTTATCTTTTACTTTATGGATTCTTTTAGAAGAAAAGAAATTAAGTATTTTACAAAAGGTTCTCTTGTCTCTGTCTTTGATCTCTTATTGGGAAGGGAGTTAGCTTTCACATTATCTTTTCTTTTGGCTTTGTCTTTGTCTTTCGGTGTATCTTCAATTTGAATAACTTTAATAAAAAAATAACCATAACTTTAAAATAACCATTGTTATAGCTCTATTTGTCACCCCAGGGAAATATGGAGGATCCATTGATCTTTCTATGTTGAAACACACTCTTCTGCATTGGATTTCACAGTTTTTGAAGGAGGTCGCACTCTAAACTACTAGCAGAGCCTCAAACATTGCATACCGACGAGCTTAAAAAATTAACCAGAAGTCTAAACCAAATTTTAAGAATAGGGTGATTGCTCTTTACAAAATATTAAATGCTTTCAAGATATCGACGAGTCTCAGTCACAGTTTGGCTACACTCCATTGCTAAATGCTTTCAAGATACCGACGAGTCTCGGTCACACTCTGGCTACAATCCATTGCGAAGACTCTTCTGCTCAAGAGCTCTCTTCTCTATTTCCTCTTCTCGAGTTAAGAAAAAAACAATGAAAAATCTCCCTTCTTTTCGTCTGTCTTTCTCATTAAATTCCCAATGGTCTCAGTACCCCTGCACTACTTCTATCCAACGAGCGTCTTAAAGGCTCCATTGAATATTCCAGTGTTCATTCATTGAATTGAGCAGTAGGACCCTCTTTTGAAATCAATGCCGTGCGTCCATCACGGGGATCTCTTGTAGACACTATAATCTAGAAATGTGCTTTTCAAGACAAATATTTAAATAACATTCATTTTTTTTTTTGGGTGTAGATTCGGGTTTAGTTTTTATTAGATTACTGGTTCAAATCTCATGGGGAGGAGTTGAGGGTGAAAGTAATTTGTGGGGAACAAGGAAAAGAGTTGAGGGTGGGAGTCATTTGTGGGGAATAAGACTGTTCAATGAAATGCCCAATAACTCCATCAGCTCCTATAATCCTGACAAATAATTCTTCCATCTAAATCTGGGTTTAGTTCTTATTAGATTATTGATTCAAATCTTATGGAAAAGAGTTAAAATAGAAATAAGAATAAAATTGCCCAATAAAATGTCTAACTTCGTCCACTCCTACAATTCTGACAAATAATTCTTCTATCCAACATTAAGACTAGCCACAGCCTAGCTTAAAAAACACATTTACAATCCCATGATATACTTTCATGTCATCGTGAAATGGGATATTCATCATGAAATGGGATATTCAAGATACACAATGTTGCCTCCACTGATTATAGACACGCGTTCGGTTGTGGAGTAGTCATGGCCACCTTTTCCCACCGCCTGGTTGGTCCAGGGAGAGTTAAGGCCGTCCAACGGATGCCTGTCTGTGTCGGATTTCCCATCGACTTGTATTTTACGAACCCAACGCTTAATGAGGGGGCCGTGTAATGGAAAATTCTACGACTTGCACTTCGTTTCATGAATGCAATGGTGGACGCAAATGCCTTTGAGTGCGCTCTCTTTATTTATTTTGGTATTGGCGTTTAGCTTTTTCCACCAGCATTCATTGCAGAGAGAGAGAGTGACGTGACAGGCCCATTTCTTAAAGACAACAACAGTTACCAGCCTGGAAATTCAAGGTAATTAACACCAGTAACGTATTGATTCATGGTTGTTTATTCAATACTCATTCAATTGCCTGGCAAAGCTCCAGACTTGGCGCGATCTGGGTGACAAGAGAAGAATATAAGGGGGAAGAGAATCGCACTAGGCGAGCGTCCTCTGACTCCACCTATGAATCGCACTACAAGCATGTCACAGCTTGGATCTGCAGATTTCATCATTGAATCCGAGCAAATTCGAGATCCCTCTGTTTTTCTTATAGGGTCTGGAATTACAAGTTGTTACAGTTGTTCAAATAAGCCCATAGAGCCCGCTCATTTCTTGGACGCTTGCCGTCTCTGTAACCGTCGTCTGAGCAATGGCCGGGACATCTACATGTATAGGTAAATTGATTGATCAGTTATCTGGGTTTCGTTTAATTGAATCTGGCTTGATTTCATCTGATAAATATTTGATTCCCCCCTTTCTGTGCAGAGGAGACACTGCATTTTGCAGCGTGGAATGCCGACAACATCAGATAGACATGGATGAGCGCAAGGAAAAAAGCGCTGCAGGCATCACTGGCATGAAGAAAGGAGGGCAGGTCTTGTCTTCTAATCGCCATGAGAATTCAAACAAGGACAACTTTCAAGCACAGACCGAGACGGTTGTGGCAGCATGATGAACGAAGGTGTTCAGCTATTTTGGCTCTAGTAAAGCATAGCATTACATCTGCTCTAATCTTACCCTTAATGGGTACTTGTAATCCAAGAAATACTACTGTAACCAGGTATCTTAGATACCCTTGACGAAAAAAATGTTGTTCTCAACAATATAAACAATTTTTAACCTATTTTTCAATCTGTCTTCTTGAATTTTTGGTATGTGAACCTTGCTTGGCCAGATTGAGACAAAAGTCTAATCTTACCCTTAATGGGTACTTGTAATCCAAGAAATACTACTGTAACCAGGTATCTTAGATACCCTTGATGAAAAGAATGTTGTTCTCAACAATACAAGCAATTTTTAACCTATTTTTCAATCTGTCTTCTTGAATTTGTTGGTAAGTGAACCATGCTTGGCCAGATTGAGACAGAAGTCCTATGTTACATTAGAAATACTTTTAACTGTTTACCAGAAACTGCAATGCCATATCTGAGTCATTGGTGTGCTTGATGATTCTTTGATCTTGCAACCAGATAATCAGATAACAATCTCTTATGTACTTAATTTGTTTCTGGCTTCAAAATATGAGTGGATCGTTTATGAATCTTTCTTTTTACAGGATGGTTAGCATACACCACCAAAAAGTTGTACTGCTACCTAACATCCACCAACTATCAAAAGGTTGGACGACTACCTATAACCCCATAATCCTTAGACATGTCAAGGTCCCTTGTAGATAGGGCATGG
>JASDQU010104237.1:481383-491967 GCA_032191745.1 Picea mariana | reverse complement strand
AAAATGGTGGTTTGACATAACAGAGTGTCTTGATAGTACAATATTTTTTCCTATTTGAATAAAAGGTATGTGAACCTTGCTTGGCATGGATCAATACAATATTTTAAAGTATAACAATACAATATATTTTCCTATTTGAAGAAAAGGTATGTGAACCTTGCTTGGGCAGATTGAGACAGAAGTCTAATCTTACCCTTAATGGGTACTTGTAATCCAAGAAATACTACTGTAACCAGGTATCTTAGATACCCTTGATGAAAAGAATGTTGTTCTCAACAATACAAGCAATTTTTAACCTATTTTTCAATCTGTCTTCTTGAACTTTTTTGTATGTGAACCATGCTTGGCCAGAAGTCCTATGTTACTTTAGAAATACGTTTAACTGTTTAGCAGAAACTGCAATGCCATATCTGAGTCATTGTTGTGCTTGATGATTCTTTGATCTTGCAACCAGATAATCAGATAACAATCTCTTATGTACTTAATTTGTTTCTGGCTTCAAAATATGAGTGGATCGTTTATAAATCTTTCCTTTTACAGGATGGTTAGCATCCACCACCAAAAAGTTGTACTGCTACCTAACATCCACCAACTATCAAAAGGTTGGACGACTACCTATAACCCCGTAATCCTTAGACAAGTCAAGGTCCCTTGTAGATAGGGCATGGGTCACTTCTTGTAGATAGGGCATGGATCAAACCCTTATGAAGGCTATAACAAGGCCTAGCTTTCACCAATCCAATTAGTCTGTGGTGGTAGTTCATTATTAATCTATACTACAATATTCAAACTATGCCATGGAAACGAATTGAAGAATCCAGGTTGTATTTTTATTTCAGCATTTGTTGTAATATACAACAATGGGGAAATTTATTAATTCTAGTAGCAGTTTATTTGAATTCTGATACTAGATAGTATTGGCATTTATATTGTTGTTTCATGGCTCTAGTATTGTACATGAATTTCATGCTTCAAGTATTATTCTCCATGGTTTTTTTTCGGCAAGTAAGCACAATTAGATAATAAATTACAGACTTCAGGAAGCTTTGCTTATTCAGTATTTCTGAATCTATCTCAGCAGCAATGTTTCACCCAAGAAACCTTGGGCAGATCAAGATGTTTACAGGCAGCACGAGTTTGGAGCAGATTTTAACATGCAACAGTATGCAGCTAGGTCTTGAAGTAATCTCAACGCCAAGCAGGGCTGGGGTAAAATTGTATCTACATCGAGTTCACCAAACGGTACTTTGACTCAATGTGCTAAAGCTTGCGTTTTGTCTTCGTCTCTAGGTAGTGGCCCAAAGTGAACCTGAGCATGTTCAGGAAACTCTAGCTGTTTGGAAGATTCTTGGAAGACATTAGCTTGAATCCAAAGAGGTAGATCCAATAGAGAAATAGATGATGAATTTTAACTTCTTTACTCATAGTAATGCTGAATATGTGGAGGATTTAAGGAATTTGAAGTTAAGAGGAATCATCTCGTACTTTCTCCCTGGAATTTGCTCAATGGTTTATGCTAAATTGGGAGGCAAAGGGCATCTCTGAATTCTTTTTAGGGACTTGGGTAGACCTGAACTCATTTTCTCTTTAATTCAGAGGCCGCTGCCAACACTGAATCCATTGCGGTTTATCTAACCTTGTATGCAAATCATGGAAGCACAATTTTAATGAAGAACTTGTAAACCACGCATCGTTCGTTGTGGCTTGTCTTAACTATGTGCGATCGTTTAAGCACAGTTTTAATAACCAGGTCTAGTTTGGATTTTGTTGAAACATTACCATATAAAGGCTTGGCAGGTTTTTCATCCATGTGGTACTATTATAACTTCAAAATGGTGTTTTGACCGAGTATTCTACTGAGGTGTGAGGATTTCAAAATGGTGGTTTGACATAACGGAGTGTCTTATTTGAATAAAAAACTTTCTACCCAAATATAACTTTAAAAATGGTGGTTTGACGTAATAAAGTGTTTTAAGAAGATTCAGAAGATTATAAAATGGTGGATTAACATATCGGAGTACCTTAACAATACAATATTTTTTCTTTTTTCCTAAATTTGAATAAAAAACTTATAACAGAATAACAAAATATCCATTTAACCATCCTTCACCTCCAGAAGAATCTGGCAATCCTTAATTCTAATTAGATTACCTGTTCCAGTCATCTAACGCAAGGTCAACCGTTCCAATATACCGAACCTACTCATTTGACAGAGAGGAATCCAGATTAAGTGGCAAACATCACTCGAAATCATGTTGGGATTGCTTCAAGAGGGCTTCTAACACCAATTTGCAGCAGTGTCACATAGATTGTTTATGTGTGCAGCAACTCAGCGACATTGTTTTTGACTTTCCATTAAGATTGGCATGTAATGGTACTGGGGTCATTGTTTTTTAAGTTAAAAAAAATTATAGAAATTGAAAAGTAAATAAATATTAAGTTAAATATACAGATTTAAAAAATAAATGGAAAATTATAATAACATAAAAAAATATTAAGATGAACCTATATAAATCCAGAGAGCGAATGGAAAACTGTAAAAACTTAAAAAGTTTACGATATTAGTATTTTTCATATAAGTACATGATGTAAAATTTATTATCTTAAAATCAAAATATCAGAAATAATAATTATGTTTTTTAATTAAACAAAAATTAATAATCACATCTAAAAATTGTTAGTGATTCCATATTAATTTATTTATTTTTAAATTTTAAAAATAAAGCTATATTTTCATGGATTTAGGTTTTATTATTAAAAACTAAAATAATTGAAATTAAAAAAATTTAAAATTTTTCAAAAATTCAACTTAATAACTTGTTTTTCAAAATTTTTATAAAAACTTATAACATGAAGGTGAATTAAGTTAAAGTTAAATAATTTTAACTTGCAAATAAAAATAATACTCCCTAAATTGGGATTGACTAAAAATGATGCTATTAGTACTAATTYGATTTAAAATGATGTTATTAATATTAATTTGATTTATATTAAAGTTTAGTGATAAAAATAGTAGAAAATTCCATATTAATTAATTTATTTTTAAATTTTAAAAACAAAGCTGTATTTTCATGGATTTAGGTTTTATTATTAAAAACTAAAATGATTGAAATTAAAAAAATTTAAAATTTTTCAAAAATTCAACTTAATAAATTGTTTTTCAAAATTTTTATAAAAACTTATAACATGAAGGTGAATTAAGTTAAAGTTAAATAATTTTAACTTGCAAATAAAAATAATACTCCCTAAATTGGGATTGACTAAAAATGATGCTATTAGTACTAATTCGATTTAAAATGATGTTATTAATATTAATTTGATTTATATTAAAGTTTAGKGATAAAAATAGTCTTAATACATGTAGTCACTATTATGATAATAGTTAATGTAAYTACACGTAGTTAATATATGTCCTTATTAATTTATAAAGACACAAAATATTAAGCTGAATTAAACAAATATGAGATTATACATCAAACATAGGATGGTGTGATCAAGAAACTTAAACTTTTATTAATTACATTAAAATATATAACAATTTAATTTAATATGATAAAATTAGGCAAGCAAATCATTTGCAAAGTATCATTAATTACATCCAAATGCTCAACAATATATTACCATTATGAAGTAGGTTACAACATATAATCAACCAATTATTCAATCCACTTTGTTTTTTTATATGTTTTTATTCTCTAAAGTTTAATATTGTACAAAATTTAGAAATAAGAAGAAATAGAGACGACAATTTGTCTTTATTGTTAGTCCTACGTGAACAAATTATTTACTAAGTTATGCATTCAGGTTGGCATGCTTGCTTGTGTTGATTTGGGCTGTCTTTGCAACAAGGGTGCACATGTTAAGGCAGTGTGATAAGCATTAGAGCTTTAAAATTACATGGTCGGGTTCCAATGCCAAAACAACACATCTAGGAATATTAGTACATCTATGACAAATGTCAACTAACCACTTTGATTCACACCAAAGTTGTCCACTATAATGTGAATTACGCACTTATTATTCTACACCATTCTACACCATTTGATACAACAACCAACTCTATGTGTCCATAAATAATTATCGGGGCAAACTTCTCTTTAGTAAAACTCTTATAGTGATGAACTTAATTGATCTTTGACTCCTTGGATCATGAATATGTAACCTATGGGCCAACATGAATCCATTGGGGGTTATCTAATCTATATGCAATCATGGACATAATATTTTTTGGATTAAGAGCATGTGAACCATGTCTCATTTATTGTGTGTTCTCTTACCTATGTGCAATCATGGAGGTACAATTTTAATCAAAGGATGTGAATCAAACCTAGTTTCCATGTGGGTTGAATTCAAAAAACTTACCAACACATTAGGGGTTTTGTTGATACATTTGCAAACAAAGATATGACAAGCTCTCATTGGTCATGGAAAATGATTATAAGGTACCAAATCTATTATAATAGCTGAAAATAGAAATATTGCAGAGAATAACAGCGGAACAACACAATAGATGAAACCACAACACCAAAATAATACCTTTATTGATAGGGAACAATGTTTACTTGCCTCTTTGAGGGGGCAACCTCTAGCAGAGCAACGCTCTATTGCAATAATTCTCAAGAAAAAACTTTTTATACCCTCTACTCCTATTTATACTAAATCTATCTATCCAAAAGAACCATCTAGAGGAAGATCCTTCTAGAAGCAAAAGCTTCTATTAGGTCTTTTTACATGTGACTTATTCTTCCTTATTGTTAGGCCTTATTAATATCAACCTTTATTACATAGAAATATATTATTCTGCCTACGCAAGGGGTTTGGGAGGTTAGGTCCCTAACGTGCCCTCCCCCTTGAAGAATAACCTTGTTCTCAAGGCTTGAGATGAGGAAATTGTTGTAGAATAGTGGCCAATTCCCAGGTGGCATCTTCTGGAGTTGTATCTTTCCATTGGGCTAACACTTCCTTGATGGTGCGTTGACGGAGACGACGCTCTTGTTGGTCCAAGACTTCCTATCGTTGCAACCAAATGAAACCTTGTTCATCCAGCTTTGGGAGACTGGTTTGAGTTTGGCAGTTGGTTGCAATCACCTTCTTTAAGCAAGAGACATGAAAAACATGATGGAGCTTAGAATGACTGGGTAGAGCTAATTGGTAGGCCAGTGATCCCACTCGCTTTAGCACGGTAGAAGGACCATAAAATTTGTGAGCAAGTTTCTGACAATGTTAATCTTTGAGCGAAGTCTTCTTATAAGGTTGCAGTCGAAGAAACACCTGGTCCCCTTCAACAAATTGATGTTCATAACAACCTTAATTTGCTTGTTGCTTCATGCGATTCTAATCCATGACCAAATTGTCTTTGAGGGCATGAAGAATATCAACCTCCTGAACCTTCGAAACCCCTGGCATGTATGAAAGAACCGACGAAGGATTTTGGCCATATACTGCTTCAAAAGGAGTCATGCGAGTAGCTGTATGGTAAGATGTGTTGTACCACCATTCAACTAGGGGTAACCATTGAGCCCATAGATTTTTCCTCTCAGATGCAAAACACTTCAAATATGTTTCCAAACACTTGTTGACAACTTCAGTTTAGGCATCCGTCTGGGGGTGATAGGTGGTGCTGGGATGCAATTGGGTGCCCTGTAGCTTGAACAAGTCTTGCTAAAAATTGCCAGTGAAAGTGGGATCTGTGTCAGAGACAATAGAATGAGGCATGCCATGAAGCTTGAAGATATTATCCATGAGGATTTGAGCCACTGTGATGTTGTGAATGGGTGTTGAAGAGGACATAAATGAACATATTTGGAAAGATGATCGACGACCACCATGATGACTGACTTATTGCTTGATTTAGGTAAGCCAACAATGAAATCCATAGAAATATCTCTCCAAATAGCAGGGGGGATTGGAAGTGGTTGGAGTGTGCCCGAAGATTTGAATGTTTCTCCCTTGTTGCGTTGACAGACCTCACATTCAACCACAAAGGTGCGGACGTATTGTTTCATACCATCCCAGAAAAAAAAAATGTTTGACTCGTTCATAGGTTTTGGTAAACCATGAATGCCTAGTTGTGGGAGAAGCATGAAGTTCAGAAAGCACCGAGGATTTAAGTTGTGATTGTTTTCTTAAGTACAAACGACCTTTGTAGCGAAGCTCTTCATTGTGCCACGAGTACCCTAGAGAAGTTGGAGAATTGTGTTGCAATTGGTGGATCATGCTAGAAATTTTGGGGTCTTGCAGCCATTCCTGACGAATAGCTTGGAGCCAATCTGGTACAATGAAGGAGAGGGAGAAAAGAGAACCATCTTCTTCATACTTCCGGGAAAGAGCGTCCACAACTACATTATATCTTGGTCACCCATTTTTGTTGCTCTGGTGATGAAATTTATTGTTCCAGAAAATACTTGAGACTCTGATGATCAATTTTAATTTGGAAGCATTGTCCCAATAAATAAGGACACCATAGATCAACAACATGCAAAATAGATAACATTTCATTTTCATAAATGGATTGGCCCAAATGTCTCTCTGAAAGTTGTTTTCTAGTGAAGGCCAAAGTCCTGCCATCTTGCATGAGGACAACCCCAATTCCTTTCCCGGAAGCATCACATTCCAACACGAAAGTCTTTGTGAAGTCTGGAAGTGCTAGGAAAGGGGTCGAGCACATAACACCTTTTAAGGCTTGGAAGGAGTGATCAACAGCTGGGGTCCAAGTGAAAGCATTCCTTTTAAGGAGAGCAGTGAGAGGACCTGCAATTTTGCCATAATTCCAAACAAACTTCCAATAATAGCTCGTTAAACCTAGAAAACCACACAAGCTCTTAAGAGTTTTAGGGCGAGGCCAATCCTGCATAGCTTCAATTTTCTTAGGATCCATCTGTACACCATCCTTGCCAACCATATGACCCAGCTACTCCACTTCTGAGGCTCCAAAGGCACATTTAGATTTTTTGAGGAAAAGTTGGCGCTTAGAGAGTAGATGGAGAACTTGATCCACATGGGCGAGATGGGATGTGCAAGTTTTACTATAGATGAGAATATCATCAAAGAAAACTAATACAAAATGGCGAAGAAAAGGAAGAAAGACATGATTAAAATGGAGGGAGCATTACATAGGCCAAAGGGCATTACCAATAAATCATAGTGACCCTCATGAGTTGGAAACACAGTCTTTGGAATGTTTTCTTCTTTCATATGGATTTGGTGGTAGCCAGAACATAGATTAAGCTTGGTGAAGTATTGAGCACCACTCAATCCATCCAAGAGGTCATCAATGACAAGAATGGGGAATTTGTCTTTGATTGTGAGTTTGTTGAGGGTGCGGAAATCCAGACACAGGCGCCAAGTACCTTCTTTCTTGAGTACCATGACCATAGGGTAAGAATAGGGGATGCTACTAGGACGGATAACACCCACTTCTAGAAATTCATGAACAATTTTCTCAATTTCATTCTTCTAGGAAAAGGGATGACGATACGAGTGAACATTTGGAGGAAGATTACCCGGTATGAGAGGAATGGAATGATCATGGACTCCACGGGAAGGGTGAAGTTCTTTGGTAGTGGTAAAAACAACTTGGTGGTGGGGGAGGATAGATTGGAGGTCGAGATGCACATAGGGTGTCTCAGTAGCTTGAATGGAGTGGAGTTGGGCAATAATGCCAGAATGACCCTTTTTGAGGAGATTTTCCATGCAATGGGAACTGATGATCTCAGAGGAGCCTACTGTGAAGCCTTGGAACTTATATTGTTGTCCCTCCTGTTGGAATTGCATGGTTAAGTCCTTAAATCCATGAGAATGGGGCCGAGAGTGTGTAACCATTCGACACCAAGAATAATGTCACAACCACCCATGTCTATAGAAAACATATGGGATTTCAGATGATACTGACCAATTTGGACCTGCACATTTTCACAACGTCTCCCACATTTCATGGAACCTCCTTTGGCAATCATGATTTGAAAATTATTGATGACACAGATGTAACAATTGACTTCTAGGGCAATGTGACGATGGATAAAATTATGAGTGCTACCACTTTTTGCAAGGATGATGACTTTCCTATTTTTAATGTAACCAATTAATTTGAGGGTCTGGGGAGTAGAGAAGCCAATGAGGGAATTAAGTTAAATCATCGGTTCAAATTTTGGTGGATCAGAGAGCGGCGGTAGCTCATCCACAGGTGAAACAACAACCTCTTATGAAGAAAAATTCTTAGTCATGGCCATAAAAAGCTTATGTTCCTTACATTTGTGCCCTGGAAAATATTTGTCATCACAATTATAACAAAGACTCTTGAGTTGACATTCAACCATTTCGACCCTTGTTAATTTCTAGATCTTGAGGGGAGTTGCAGAAGGTACAGAATTGGTGGGTTTACAGTGAGGAGGAAATGATGGGTTGCGTATCTAGGAGGAGACAATATGTTGTGCTTTCTTGGCTCATTGAGTAGCTTCCAACCAAGTCCGGGGGTGTGCCATGAGAACATGGTCACATTTAATCTTTTAGGCCACTGATAAAGCATTCCCTAAAGAAAGCATTTGACATGCCCTCCATTCTGAAAGCCAAGTGCTCAAATACTGCGATAAAGTCTTCCACTGCCCCACTTTTATTCAACTTGGTCAAACAACCTAAATGGTGGGTGTTAGAGTCAAAGAGATCATAAAGCTCTCCAACAAACTATGTCCAAGCAACATACCCTTGGTGTGCCTTTTGACGCCATTGCCACCATTTCCAACGTTTTGGATCCATATATAGGATACCATAATGAAGCTTGGATAAATCATTAGTGTAGAAAATCTCACTGAATGGTCTTCCCAAGTCATGGAAATCATTTGTCAAGGGATTCATCACTCGGGAAAATCTCCCAGATTGGAAGAGACTTTGGGATGACTGCATCCAGGAAGAGACTCGGGAGGAGTCTAAGAGCAACAAGCAGGACGATAGTGAAAAGAACTTGGATCTTGTTAGTAAGACAAGGAAGGTCAAAGGAAAGAGTTCTAGCAAGAAGGGTAACATTGATGGAGGTTCAACACAACCAGGGAAGAAGAAGGACTTGAGTAAATTTAAGCATTTCTCATGTCACAATAATGGATATTATGCATCTCAGTTTTCAGAGAAGAATAAGAAGGGCAATGGAACGATATTGACAACAACATCAATAGAGACACAACTTGATGAGTTTGCAACAAAGTTTGAGAAGGACTACTCACTAGTTTCTTGCCTTTCTACCAGCACATCTGCGAGGAGTGCTTGGTTTTTAGACAATGGTGCATCTTTTCATATGACAGAGGCATGGGAGCTATTTAGTAGTTTGATGGAGAGTGACTCAAATGTTCATGTGGAGCTTGGTGATGATGCTAAGTATGTAGTGAAGGGATAGAGAACAATTACGTTCTATCTCAAGTCAGGGGGTTTGTTGGATGCCTAGGATGTGCTTTACATACCGGGTTTGAAGAAGAATTTTCTTTTAGTCTCAACTATGTAGGACAAGGGTTTTTTCGTTACTTTTCAGAGAGGGAAAGTATTCATACATCCAGAGAAATCTATCCCAGACAACGTAATGGTTGTTGGGGTTAGAGAAGGCACTTTATACAGGTTGAAAGGAAAACCTATCCAGGATTTGGTACACAACAATGACAACCTATGTGAGTTGTGGAATAGAAGGTTGGGACACCTACACTACATGGAATTTCTGATTCTGAGGGGGATTGTTACAAGTCTTCCAGAGTTCAGAGTTGAGCAGAAGGGAGTGTGAAAAGGGTGTGCACTTGGTAATAATGTCAAGGATGCTTTTCTGGGCAGTGAGAATAGGTCCAAGGGGCTCTTGGATCTTATCCATTCAAATGTTGGTGGGTCAATTTTATTATAATCATTATTGGCATCATCATACTATGTGATGTTTATTGATGATTTTTCTAGAAAAACCTGAATCTTCTTTATGAAGACTAAGGATGAGGTATTCAATTGGTTTTATGAGTTTGGAGTTTGGGTATAGAACTATACAAGTAACAATATCAAGGGCTTGAAGTTAGATAACGGGGGAGAGTACACTTCCAATGACTTCAAGGATTTCTACAAGGAGGTAGGGATCAAGAGGGAGCTAAAAGTCTCATGCAACCCTCAGAGAAAGAATTGATCCATCATCTGTTCTTCCAGGGATATGATACATGACCAAGAGTTTCCTATGTTCTTGTGGGTAGAGGCATGTAACACAACAATATATGTGTAGAATAGGAGTCCTCACAGGATATTGGGGGACAATATTCTGGAGGAGGAATTATCAAGAGTGAAGCTAGAGATTGTTCATTTGAGGATATTTAGCTATCCAGTTTACATCCATGTGCCCGTGGAGAAGATGATGAAGTTGGAGCCTTCAAAACAAAAGGGTATATTTTTGGGGTACATCAAGACCTCAAAGGCTTACATGATCTTCATTCCAGTGCATCAGAAGACAGTTGTGAGAAAAGATGTTAAGTTTGAGGATAATTTGGCATCTATGAGTACTCATGAGTAATCAACAATGACAAAGGACGAGGAGTGAGACGAACAAAGTTCGTTCACACAAGAATAATCCAGAATATC
>JASDQU010104237.1:400247-428725 GCA_032191745.1 Picea mariana | reverse complement strand
CACAACTATGTTCAAGTTTCCAAATCCCTACAAATTTATTCCTGGTTAAAAATTTGGGCAGTTCATCACTGAAATATTCTTTAGAACGGAGTATAACTCCGCAAGTGTAGAAAAAAAGAAGTTTGGAAATTTTTGCATGATTAATTGAGACCTATTCCATTGGATTTATCTCTTCTCCCTTATTACATTCATACCTATCATTTTTCAGAAAAGTTTTTGACCCCACCCACCCCTCTTCAGTTCCCTCGTCATCATGGCCGATACATGTAGCCAAGACTTGGAAGCTTGCTTCAATACCTTGCAATTTAATTTCACAGAGACCCAACAAGAAGTGAGACAAATCACTGACAATATTTCCACCATCAATAAAACCATGCATTCCTCCATCGTCGCCTCAATCGTGGAACTCAAAGAATACCTCAAACAAGACATGACTACCCATCTTGAATCTGTCGCTTTGATGATTTGGACCAAGCTGCATATCCCTCATTCCCATAATTTTCAGTCCCATCACTTTCAGCATGACCTATGCCTACGACATTACAGATGACTTGGCCAAACTTCGGTATGGTGTTCTCCATCTAGATCAAGAACGTTGACAATGGAGGCAATGGAGAAAAACTTCCCGTCAAGGGTATGTTGCTTGGACACACTTTGTGGCAGAGCTTTATGAACACTTTGACACCAACCATTTAGTCCATTTGACAAAGTTGAAACAATATGGCACAGTGGAAGACTTTATAGTTGCTTTTGAGCGACTGGATTTTTGTACAGAGGGCATGCCTGATGCTTTTTTCTGAGAATGTTTTATCAGTGGCCTCAAGGATGAGATTCATGCCCATCTCCTCATGTCTCGTCCTCAGAGTTGGGTGGAGGATACTAAACGAGCTAAGGAAGCACAAAAGGTTGTCTCTTGTCAAAACCGGAAACCCTCCTTTATTCCTCGCACTAAACTAGTAAATCCCACTCCTCCTTCTACTCCACTAAAGATCCAAAAATTGACCAGGGCTGAAATGGATGAATGCCAACTCAAAGGCATTTGTTACAATTGCGATGACGAATATTTTCCGGGACACAAGTGTAAGGAACAAAATCTTTTTATGGCCATCTCAGAGGATGTTTCGGAAAATGATGTTGAAGCTCCCCTTATGTCTGAGTCACCTAAACCCACCGACATTACCCCTCCCTCAGACCCTCCCAAAGTAGAACTGATCATTTCCCTAAATTGTCTCACGGGATTATCTGCTCCCCAAACCATCAAACTAATTGGCTACATCAAGCATAGGAAGGTAATCATTATTGTTGATAGTGGCAACACCCATAATTTTATTCATCGCCGCATTTTCCAAGAAACTAATTGCTATATTCGTGCAGTCAATAATTTCCAAATCATGATTTCCAATGGTGGGTCCATGAAATGTGGAGGGTGTTGTGAAAATGCGCGTCTCCAAATTGGTGACTACCACCTGAAATCTCATATATTTACTATCGACATGGGCAGTTGTGACATTGTGTTGGGTGTAGACTAGATAAGGACTTTGGGTCCCATTGTCATGGATTTTAAGGAATTAACCATGCAAATTGACCAAGAGGGCCAGCAATATAATTTTTGATGCATCACCACTGGTTCCCTTACGATAATTAGTTCCCATCGCATGGAAAAGCTGCTTAAAAAAGGTCATGAGGGCATTATTGCCCAACTCCATGCCATACAAGCAACTGAGACACCCTCTGTGCCGCATGACCTCCAATCCATCCTCTCTAAACATCAAGTGGTTTTTTCCACTCCCCAAGGACTCCCTCCTTCCTGTGGTGTTCATGATCATTCCATTCCCCTTGTCCTAGGAATCCTTCCTCCCAATATCCGTCCCTATCGTCACCCCTTTTCCAAAAAAAATGAAATTGAGAAAATGGTTCAAGAATTGCTTAACACAGGTGTTATCCGCCCTAGTACGAGCCTCTACTCTTCTCCCGTGGTCATGGTCAAGAAGAAAGAAGGCTCTTGGTGCATGTGTCATGATTTCCGCACTCTCAACAAACTCACCATTAAAGACAAACTCACCTCTTGGAAAAATTTGGGTGGCGCCGAATTCTTTACTAAACTTGATCTTTCGTTCTGGCTACCACCAGATCCGTATGAAAGAGGCAGACATTCCTAAGAATTCCTTTAGAACTCATTCGGGCCACTATGAATTTTTGGTCATGCCCTTTGGTTTGTGTAATGCTCCCTCCACTTTCCAAAGCCTCATGAATCATGTCTTCCGTCCTTTTCTCCTTCATTTTGTCTTAGTTTTTTATGACGATATTCTCATCTATAGAAAAACCTGGATAGACCATCTTGCTCATGTGGATCGAGTTCTCCATCTATTCTCTCAACACCAAATTTTCTTGAAACAATCTAAATGTGCTTTTGGTGCCTCAGAAGTCGAGTACTCGGGTCATCTTGTTGGAAATCACAACGTCAGGGTGGATCCTAAAAATATTGAAGCTATGCAAGACTAGCCTCACCCAAAGACTCTCAAAAGCTTGCATGGATTTCTGGGCTTAACAGGTTATTATCACAAGTTTGTTAATAATTATGGAAAGATTGTGACCCCTCTCACTGCACTCCTTAAAAATAATTCTTTCACCTAGACTCCAACAACTGCTCAGGATTTTCAAACCTTGAAGATGTCCATGTGCACGACTCCAGTTCTGACACTCCTGATTTCACAAATACCTTTGTCCTAGAATGTGATGCTCTAGGGAAAGGAATTGATGTTGTCTTTATGCAAGAGGGTCGGCCTTTAGCCTTTACCAACAGACATCAGTCTGAATGAAATTTGGGCAAATCAATCTATGAAAATGAAATGTTGGCTATTCTGCATGCCGTTGATCTTTGGCTCCCTTATCTATTGGGGCAACACTTTCAAATTAATATAGATCATCAAAGCCTCGAGCATTTTCTGGAACAATGCATCTCTTCCCCAGAGCAACAAAAATGGGTGACTAAGCTCTTTGGATATGATTATGGTATTATTTACAAGAAAGGAAAAGACAATGTGGTGGCGGATGCACTTTCTCAAAAATATGAAGATGAAGGGTCCCTTTTTTATTTCTCCTTCATTGTACCATATTGGCTCCAAGCCATTCGCTAGGAATGGTTGCACGATCCCAAAAGTTTGCATATGATATAACAATTGCAGTCCAATTCTTTAGTTTCCTCAGGGTAGTCTTGGCTCCATGATGAGATTCGATACAAAGTTCATTTGTATTTGAGTAAACAATAAAAACTTAAATCCACGGTACTTTCTGAGCTTCATGCTACACCCACAACTGGGAACTCAGGGTTTACCAAAACCTATGATAGGTTCAAATGTTCTTTTTTCTGGGTTGGTATGAAACAAGATGTTCATAATTTTGTGGATGAATGTGATGTGTGCCAACGCAACAAGGGTCAAAGAGTCAAATCTCCTGACACACTACAACCACTTTCGATTCCACCTGCTATTTGGTGGGATATCTCTATGGGTTTTATTGTAGGCTTACCTAAATTGGGAAATAAATTAGTCATCATGGTGGTCATTGATCACCTTTCCATGTATGTTCATTTATGTTCTCTTCAACACCCATTTAAAACAACCACTGTGGCTCAACTTTTCATGGATCAGGTTTTCAACCTTCATGTCATGCCACATTCTATTGTTTCTGATTGCGACCCAACTTTCACCAGCAATTTTTGGCAAGAACTGTTCAAGCTAAAAGGCACCCAATTGCATCTTAGTGCAACTTATCATCCCCAGAATGATGGTCAAATTGAAGTTGTCAACAAGTGTTTGGAAACATATTTGAGGTGTTTTGCATCAGAAAAGAAAAATCAGTGGGCTCAATGGTTACCACTAACTGAATGGTGGTACAACACTTCATACCATATAGCTACCAACATGACTCCTTTTGAAGCAATATATGGACAAAATATACCTTCAATTCTTTCATATTTACCAGGTGTCTCGAAGGTCCAGGCGGTTGACCAAACACTTACAGTTCGAGAGGCTATTCTCCGTACCTTCAAAGAGAATTTGTTCATGGACCAGAATTGCATGAAGCAAAAAGAAAATCATGGTTGCTCAGAACGCCAATTTGCTGAAGGGGATCAAGTCTTTCTTTAACTGCAACCTTACAAGAAAAATTCTCTCAAAGATGACCATTGTTAGAAATTGGCACCCAACTTTTATGGTCCTTATACCGTTCTCAAGCATGTGGGACAGGTGGCCTACCAGTTAACTTTTCTCATTCATTCTAAGCTACATCCTATTTTTCATGTTTCCTGCTTGTTGGCACCAGGCTGAAGGGGAAATAAGAATGATCGTGGGAAAGAAAATGTGTAGAAAACTAAAGTAACAACTGGCAAAAGAACAACACGCGTGCATGCAAGAAAACATGCATAAAGGAAAGCGACAATTGGAGGAAGAACAACATGCGCATGGGAGAAAGACCTAACGTAAGAAGGGTTAGGGTTTTGGTAATATTCTATAAAAGGCCAAAGAGCCCGAAATGTATAAATATAGATACAAAAGTATCATATAGGGTGGATTGTTGTTAGTGTTGTTGTTGTTGTTGAGGGTTAGGCTTTGGAGTTAAGTTTTGGAGACTGTAACCACACAGGAGCGTAGGCGATATGTAATGTTTTTAGCTATATGAACCGATTTTGTAAGCTGTTGAGAAAAGAATATATGAGGGAAGGTAGATCTGAGTATTAGACCACAGGCTGTAGAGGCTGATGCGATCTAGTTCGCCTCACATAAATCTTACTTAGTTTTGTGGAGAATTGTAAGTGCGTGGCGCCATGAATGCATAATTTCCATAATAAAAGAGATAAGAGACAAATATTTGTGGATGTAGCCCAGGAGGGGGTGAACCACAATAATACTCATGTAATATGTTGAATGTATGCATGTCTCTTTTTTCTTTCAACAATTAATGGTTAAGATTGATGAATGAGTTAGCACATTGTTATGAATTTGTTTATACTCTGCTGGAATCAAACTATGAAATATACGTATGTGACTTCAAGGGATAAGTAGTTTACCTTACAGCTCACGATACCTGTCTTTAATCAAGAAACCCCTATCCCTTACTCTGTCCTAGGCTATAAACACTCGAGTCTTACAGTCACCCATTTAAAGCTATCTCGGGTGAGACTACGTAGTACCTTCCGGGTGCTCTGTTGCCTTATAGATTACCAGAAGGGCCGATAGTTTTAGAGGCTTTGTTGCAACCCCGAATGACATGAACCCTGGGTTAATAACTCATACAATCCGAGAAGGGAAATAGTAACCAAAAAATGGTTCCGTTGCCGTGTTAATAGGAACAAGAGATGACTGAGTAGATGAGATAGAATGAATAAGAACCAAAGGAGCGGAACATAAGAGCAATGAGCCATTAGAAGGGAATGTTGAGACCTTGGAACTCCACGAGAGAAGAAATCGAGGGCTGGTTGAGAACTAAAGAGATAGAGTTTGCACAGAAAGACAATAGAAACCCCAGGATCACACCACGTAAATACCTGGATAAATACGTATTTATGTATTTACACAAAGTCTTTTTCTATTATTTTCCGCATATACTACAAGAATGGATATTAAGGTTAAAGGATAGCCACACGATGAACCAGATTCAACAAATTGATTGGACTCCAGTACATATCCAACAGCTGCAGCAGGTGAACAACAAATTCACCAACGCAGTCGACTTTTGGCTTGAAAATATTGTGGCAGGCTTTATCACATAATTTGAGGTAGACACAAAAAATTCATACAACACAGCCGTGCAAGAGTTCCTATGAGGACCGCGAGGAAGGTACATTCGATCGTTGTATATTTCTATCAAGATATTGCTATATAAACAAGGTGTAATGACAATGAAATCAGATAGCTAGACTTCCTTGCGTGCATGGGGGAAAGGGGGAAGCACTCACAGAGAGAGGAGGAATGGAAGGAGGGTAGGCTAAAGAGAAGAAGGAGGAGGAACCCTTGGAGCCAATATTGATGGATGACGACTAACTTAAGTGGATCTTGGCATCATCAGGAATGACGCGTAGTGGAGCACCCTACCAATATAAGGCGAATACCAAGAAGAGATCCATAGCCGAGAGGGAGGGCTTGTCAAGAGATGAGGAAGAGGTAGAGGATCTCTGGGCTGCGGAGCAGATTGAGAAAATCCTGCACGTCACGTATGAGAGGAAAATAAGAGGCCCAAGAACAGGAGGAGAAGGCAACCATCCCTTTCATATTAATGTCAATGTGGAACCCATAAACCCATGTGTGACCAATACACCAAAGAGAACACCACTGTTTAGACAACCAAAGTTCGAAAGAAGTTCGAAAACATGAAGTGCATATACACAAGGAGAAAAAACTGGAGGATCCATTTTAGGCAACCTTAGTCAAGTATCGACAACGCGTGGAGGAGGGAGTAGCTCAGTGTTTCGAATGGCAGGACACGATCCTACTATTGGATTACCAGAGTTTTGAGGAAAAACAACAGAATACCCTGAGAAGAATCTGTTCATTTGTGCAAATATCTGGGAAGCAAAGAAGATCACTGATGAAGACACCAAACTCGCGCAGCTAGCGATCACGCTTAGAGACCGAGCACTAGACTGGTACATGAATCTAGACACAAACAATGTTCCTAGAATGATAAGGACACTGGACGACATTAAGAAACTATTGATAAATGAGTTCCATAAGCCAAGCTCAGAGGATCAATACATGAATGAGATGATTGAAATAAGACAGAAACCAGGAGAATCGGTATGGGAGATTGATCAAAGATTCAAGCAATTAAAAGGAAAGTTAAAACACCTTATGACCGATATGCATCATCGACACCTATTTTTCAACTCACTACTCCCACACTTAAAATATCCATTACGACAAAAAAAGTGTCAGACGCAGGCAGTGGCTCTGTAGGTGGCCTTGCAATTGGAAGAGAGTCAGTACTAGTAGATAGACTTGACTATCGAAGAACTGAAAGAGGATCTGAAGAACTTAACATTTTAGCTGAACCAGAATAAGAACAACGACAAATGAGAAGTCGTTTGGTGCACTACTTGTAGCACGGAAGGACACCACAAGAATGAATGCCAAACATCCACACAATATATGGTGATGGGGATGCCAAACCCACTACCACAGGGAGGATTATGGTGTGAAATATGCAAGAAACTGGGTCACAACCCTTACCACTGCACAATGATGCATAAATACCAAATAGTTCCAAAGAACTCATATTTCACCTTTTGTAAGTCAGTTGGCCATGACGAAAAATATTGTAGAACTATGGAGATGATGCAGGAAAGAACATCAGATGCATACAGGGTACAAGCATAAATGATGATTGGGAAAGCAACACCATAGTTCACTCAAGCCCCAGCCCCATACAACACCATGCAACAATAGTATAATACTGTGCCACAACTGTACAATAACGCGCAACCATAGTACAACCTGGCACAACCCCAGTACAATACCGCGTAGTATAATAAGGGACCACAATATAACATGCCATGAAGTGATCACACAACTTATAGAGAAGCACGATGAGCCAGAGGAGGTTTTAGATGTGGTAGAGGACCAGTCACATGTCACAATTGCCAGCAACTAGGACATTATGCACGAGAGTGCCCACTGCCACCAACGACTTGTATGTATTTTCGTGCATCAGACCAAGATACGAAGGAATGTCCGACATTTCTTGTAAAGATCCAGGAAAAAAGGAATCAAAATAACCAAAATTTTCAGTGGATTTCAGTCGAACCAAGGGATGATGGATGAATCATCAACATAGTCACTCGAGGAGGAACGAAAACAAGAAATGATGCAGTTCGAGAGGAACCAACAAAAAACCAATGGGTGAAGAAGAACACTGACCCCAAGAAGCAGTTCGACGCGTATAAGGAGAAGGATATATTTACAGAAGCCTGACAAGAATTCCAGAAGGAAAACATTGCGCCGATTGCACAACAGAGCAAGGAAGCTCCGGAATATGAAAAGCTGCCATCATTGGACCATAACAACAAAATACAACCCAAGGAACAAGTAAGTACTATCAAATACTTTTTTATCAAAATGTTAAGTGATCCTTCATCTGCAAAAATATTGCAAAACATCCTAGAAAAATGTAGCAGCGAGATGAAGCATAAGCCATAATTGAAAAATTTCAACCACCTATATACAAGAAGACGAACAAGTAGGGAATTTAGACTAAATGCTAACATTTGGGATTTCAATATGGGAGATTTTATACTAGATCTAGGATTCGAAGTTAATGTACTACCAAAAGCTACATGACAATGCATGGGATAACCTACACTGGGATACTCAACTGTTCAATTAAAGCTAGAAAATCAACAGAGTCCTACCCATAGGTAGACTAAAAGAAGTGACGGTAGATCTGGATGGTGTGCGCACTAAGGCAGACTTTGAAGTCATCAAAATAGTAGATGAAATAACACCTTACCTAACGCTACTTGGTCTGGATTGGACGTTCGACAACCATGCCATAATTAACTTAAAAACTAGAAAATAACATTTGAGTCGGGGGACTACATGGTCATAGCCCCACTTGACCCATCAAAAGGCAAGAGGTTCGTAGAACCCACTTTTCTGGATTTAGAAGAGATCGACCAGTTGTACAGAAAAACTGTGCATGATGCAAACTATATAAATCCAACTGTAGATGGGGTACTTAGTTGGTGGAGCATTAATTCATGTACAACAGACTCAGACACCGGGTTAGAAAACTAGCAGCAAAGAATACACAAAGTATCCACGAGAAGGTGTGCTAGAATAGACCGCGCAATAAGGTGGATTGGCATAGAAATAAGAGAACCACCTAGTTTTCACAGGCTAAATGATTTGGAAACTTTCTTGACACAATATGAAGACAAAGTATTAGAAAACCAGAGATTGATAGCACTGGATTTAGCACTAAAGGATACACCCACAAGATGGTGGGGTGCACAAAAAGAGACTATCACAGATTGGTACCAATGTAAGCGATTACTGCACATAAGGTTTGACATAGAATAGACAGGTAACAAACAACAAAAATATGACGGATTAGGCACACCAGCAGAACACTTGGAGGAGTGTAAAACACTGTGTAAAATTATTCCACCGGAGGAATGGTCTCACCACTTCATTCATACTTTAGAGGGCATACCAGCAAATTGGTATACGAACTAGGAAATGCATAAAGGAACCAAGACATGGGTGACACTCCAAAAAAAATTTACAATCACTTTTTCATTTGAGAATGAGAACCCCAACATAGACGCGACCCCGAAACGGATCAAAGACGTCATATTCATTGAAGAACCAGAAGTGGAAGCTATCACAGAGGTACAACAACAAAATAAGCAGACAGTCAAGGATCTATTGTCATGCTACCACGTACAGGAGGAAGCACCTGATGAAGATGATCCACGCGATATTCAGATCGAAGAAGTCAAAGGCGAGAGAGATGTGGAAGGACCACCCTTAGAGTCAGAGGTCATCTTTGCACCAATCAATAAAAATAAGTTTAACATAGGGACCACCGAGCAACCCAAAATGGTCAGCATTGGAGATTACTGGGACGAAAAGACACTAGAAAGCATCACATAATTGTTGCGTGAATACAACGACCTTTTTCCCACAACATTTACAGAGATGAAAGGCATAGCCGGATAATTAGAATAAATGAAGATACCACTCAGACCTGATGCGAGACCCATTAAACACTGACCATATAGATTGAACCCCATATATATAAAAAAAGTTAAAGACGAGATCGATAGGATGCTCGAGGCCAACATCATCGAACCAGTTGAAGAATTAGAATGGATAAGCCCGATGGTAGTACAGGACAAGAAACATGGAAGAGGGATCAGGATATGCGTCGACTTGAGGAAGTTGAATGATGGATGCCTACATGACCCATTCCCAACACTGTTTACAGACGAAGTAATTAAGAACGTAGGAGGCCACAAAGCCTACTCATTCACCGATGGATTCTCAGGATATCATCAGATTAAGATATCACAGGAGGATAGACACAAGACCACATTCGCGACATAATGGGGATCTTATCAGTATATAGTCATGTCATTCAGACTGAATAATGCACCTGCGATATTTTCTAGAGTGGTCATTGCAACATTTAAGGAATTCATCCATCAATTCCTCGAAGTATACCTGGATGATTGGATAGTGTATATCTTACTATTAAACTATGTGGAATTTTTACGACTGATGTTAGAACGATGAAAACAGTGCTAGATATCACTGAATATCAAGAAATGCATATTTGGAACACCATTTGGGATACTATTGGGACATAGTATGCAAATAGGGTTTGCTAGTGGATTTGGCCAAAATTGCAATCATTGTTAACCTACGAGCACCAAAAACAGTATACCAAGTAAGAAAAACGCTAGGACATATGGGATATTACAGGAAATTCATCAAAGGCTACGTGCAAATTACAATGCCAATGGAAAAAATGTTAATAAAGGATACAAAGTATCAATGGGACGATGGGTGCCAACACGATCTGGATACCCTGAAGGAAAAGATGGTCACCGCACCAGTATTGGTATTTCCAGATTGGGAGAAGACATTCCATGTACATGTAGATGCATCAACAATAACACTCAGAGCTATATTAGCGCAACCAGGAGCAGGAGACTTGGATCACCTGATAATGTTCGCAAGAAAAAAATTATCAGACTTAGAACATAATTATAACATGACAGAAAAAGAATCCCTAGCTATGGTTTATGCACTACAAAAATATAGACATTAGCTATTGGGAAAACACTTTAAGATGTTTATAGATTACTCAGCCCTTAAATACCTTGTCAACAAGCTAGTGTTGGGGGGGAGAATCTGATGATGGTTATTGCTATTTCAAGAATTCAATTTTGAGGTAATAGTTAAACCAGGAAAACTGAATGCAGGACTTGAGGAGCCAACAAATTTAAAAGACATCTTTCCAGATGCAAAAATATTCTCAGTATAGATTTCCGACGATTACTTCACATAGATCATCTAGTACTTGAGCACATGTACTGCACTGCAAGAATATACCACTGCGCAGAAGAAGAACCTGGTAGTCTGCGCAGTCGACTATCAATTGATCGCATGACATATGTACAAGATGGGCGCAGATAGAATTTTACGAATATACATACTAGACCACGAATGACCAAGAATTTTAGTAGAATCCCATGAGGGAATAGAAACAGGGCATTATGCAGGAAAAACTACTGCACAGAAGGTACTATGCGTAGGATTATGGTAGCCAACGATCCACAGAGACTCGAAAGAGTACTGTCAACAATGTGATGTCTGTCAAAGGGTAGACAAACCCAACAGAAGGGACGAGATGCCACTATGACTGCAAGTGAAACTCCATGCATTAAACAAATCGACGATAGACTTTGTGGGACCCATTAACCCACCAACCAAAAGAACGGGGGTGAGATATATTATCACCGCGATGAAATACCTAACAAGATGGGCAGAAGCCGCACCAGTAAAATATTGCAGTGCAAAGATAGTTGCACACTTTTTGTTTGAACAAGTAATTACTAGATTTGGGTGCCTAAGAATTTTGATGAGCGACCAAGGAACGCAATTCATAAACAACACCATCCGAGCGATGCTCGAAGAGTTTGAAGTTTATCACCAAAAAAGCACACCGTATCATCCACAAGCAAATGGCATGGTAGAAGCCTTCAACAAAATTCTAGAGGATGCCTTGACAAAGATATGTAATGTCAACATGGACGATTGGGACCTCAAGGTACCAACAATGTTATTGGCATATAGAACCACATGCAAAAAGTTGACAGGCCACACACCATTCAAACTAGTCTATGGTCAAGAAGCAGTAGTGCCTTTAGAATTTTTAATACCCAGTCTATGTGTAACAACTATCACACACATGACAGAATGAGGTGTAATACAGGAAATACTGAATCAATTACTATCGATGGAGGAAGACTAAATCTTGGCAGGATTCCACCAACAAGTATAGAAATAAAGAGACAAATCTTGGCATGACCACCACATCAAGAGGAAGACATTAAAGGAGGGAGATCTAGTATTTCTCTACGACAGTAAATCATTGAAGAACCTAGGAAAGCTCAAAATACATTGGCTAGGACCATACGAGGTAAAATATTTCATAGATGGAGGAGCTGTACAGTTAAGAGATCTAGTAGGTGCAGACCCCAGAGGAATGATCAATGGGAGTCAGCTGAAGCTATATAAGGACAGTCGACCACCCACCGCGTAGTAAAAAAAAAAAAAAAAGTGCACAACATGAGGGACAAGTCACATACGAAACACGAAGCTAGCAAGGGAAACGATAACAGTCGTATCAAAAAAGGAAAAAAATGAGAAAAGGAAATTAAGCAAAAGCAGGTTGACAGGACAACATGAGACAGAGTTAAAGCAAGGCAGGGATGGATGGGATGTCACATTAAATGCACCAACTGGAGATGATAGAGTAGGCGTAATGGCAAGTACAAAACTGCCACGAATGCATTGAACCCACAATTATGGTGCATTAATCACATGATGGAGGAAGCATGCTCGACAAGCTTCATGACGAGCCCATACAACACACGAGCACATAAGTAATTAGTCTATTCGCAAAAGGAGAACATAAAAAGAGCCACAACAACTACAATGAATAGAGTGAAACCACAGAGCTCACCAAATCCATTCAAACTCAACAAAAGTTCAACAAACACCATTATGGCAACACTGAAGCTCATAGAACCAGGCCAGACAACCAGATCAACTAGGGTTCAGACTAGGTCATGGGGACCACTTGAAGAAAACGAGCAACAACCATGGAAGATCGTTGATATTGACGAAATCCCGTCACCAGAGGAAATCCCAGTAGAGTCCATACCAATACTAGAGGAGATTCTGCAACCACAAACATAGGCCATGTAATAGGATACACCAGCAGCGATGCATGAGCCTCCGAACAAAGAAGAAGAAACCCACCAGAAAATACCACCGGAATATACTGAAGCAACCGTGGAAGTGAACGGAATGGCACAACATCTGGGAATAGAGTAGCAACCAGACGAGACACAAGAACCCGAATTAGGTCATTCATCCGAGGAGACCACTGGAAATTCCTGGGTTTGGCTAGAGTGGATGACAGGGGAACAACCAAGAGTTGATGGAATTTTGAGCCAGCCAACACAGTAGGAGGACCGAGTTCAGATACCGATCTCACCTCGAAATAAACCAGCTATAGAGATTGTGCTACCTCGCATACCAGAGGGAGTACAAGTGGACCCACATCTATTGGGTCACGTCGAGAAGCTAAAGTATTTCGGCCACGACATAGGAGATGACACCAAATATCCAGAGCTTGCACCACAGGTCTTTATGCAGAAAATAGTCGTGAACCAACTCGGAAAAACCATCACTCAACCACACTAGTGGGTAATTGGACTGGACAAAACATGAATTCTAGGATTGCTGAAGATACCACACTTTGGGAGAGGCCAATATGAATTGGCATGCGTCAAGAAGGTGTTAGTAGTTACACATGGAGGGGATGTATGGCTAGACAAACCCGTCCCCATAACTGTTGAACTTATCATGCAAATAACATGCCTACGCACCCGGGGTATGGATCCCACACTAATTATGGACGATAAGTCCAAGGAAAAAACATTGGCAGAAGAGATGAAGAAGAAATATGGCACCGATAGGGGAACAAGAGGCATTATAATTAAATGGATCAACAATGCCGCGACGCAATTGGGTGAAAAAATCTTAGCCTGCAAACTGCTAAGAAAATGCCGCAAAGACAAAGTACCTATAGGAGTCATTGCTGTTGCAGCCCAGTGCGCATAAAACACCTCCATGAGATGGGCACCATACCTATCAAACTTGTTCCAAGTAGAATGCAAAGACGCACAGGACACAAGTACATAATTTCATTACTCATGGATAATTACTCTCATAGCTTTCATGGGATGACAAGAACTAGAACACGTCGTATTTTGTACCACACCACAGCCAAGAGGACCAAGATATCACGTCCTGAGATCCGTGCCACTAGCCAAGCATAAGAGGGAGAATGAAATCGTATTCGGAGCTTACCTATGAGAGATACAGGAAACCATCAGTCGAGCATGGATAATAACACCAGAGGCTATTGCACGATATGGGGGCATCCCAATTTCTAGGCTAGGCGACAAGCCATGTGGATACAACCAAGGCAGGATTCGGATAAACAATGGCTACATATGCACTACTACGTCACTGAGGGAGATATCGACATGATAATTAGTGAATGGATTGATGAATGGAGAATTCGAGCCATACCCAGAGAAGTATCAGGACAAACAATAGAAGGAGGGGTTGCACAGGCGGAAACACAACCTCCACAAATCCCAGTACCCAATAAACAAAGAACTGGCCAAACCAAGTCGACTCAGGCATACGATGGCTTAGAGAAGCTAGGGACCTATAAGGGGAGGAAAAAAACCACTCAGCCAACCAATGGACAGTGGAAACTAGCCGAGGGAGCACATGAAACCGCATCGAACCCCATCACACAAGAGCTAGGGGGAATTAAGAGACCATCGGTACAGGAAGAAGGTGCGCGCAAGAAAACGAAGGCACAAAGACCACCACTGGACTACACAATCATGGAGGATGATGGAGAGATGATTGCTACAATGGTCCAAGACTTCCTCATAGAGGATTTTGATCATGCCGCACACCACAGAGATAAACTACAGAAGGAATTGACAGAAATGGGACAACTCCTTAAGAAATTCGGGGAAGCCCAGATCACAAGTAGAAGTAGAGGCATAGAGATATCGACCACATAGACCACATAAATGGTGGAGGTAGAATAACACGACCCAGTTCTTTCGATGCCACACGCACATTCCACGGTCTACATAAAGCCTATCATGCTGTGAATAGATGAAATTGTGGGACAGACACCACTGAAGGATTTGGATCATATCTAATTGATCTTGACACGGATGCCATCAAGAGAATTATACAAAATAGAGGTTAGCATTGACTACGAGATGCAATTGCGAGAAACAACAAATTTTTCAAGCTACAACAAGAAACAAAGAAGTGGGAAGCACTGGAAACAGTTTGTGCACATGCCAAATCTGAAACTTAGGAGGAGAAAAAATGCAGAAACAAGCTGGAACATAGAGTGGAAGAATTTTTTGGGAAACTTCCAACTACTGCGCAAGAAAATGAACTCCCAGCCGTAGAAAAGATTGACCAGATTGCACAGACAATTGATCAGTATCAGAAGGAGATCGAGACTCTTTGTGGACAGGTTAGACCGACAACTCCACCAATGGTGAAGGAGAAAAGGAAGCAAGAAGCAACAATGCAACTGCAGGAGCTAGAAAAATAGGTCAGCATGACAACTGACTTGCTGGATAAAGCAACACACCTTTGGACAAGGCTAGAAGATGATCTAGAGGTCCAACACTGGGACAAGGAGTAGGAGAGGGTCAATGCAACGATCCAAGAACTCAAGCAATGACAGAAGACCATACCAATTCTAGAACGGGTCAAGGGAATGAAAGAGTTGAAGAAGATATAGGCATAACTTATCACTGCGCAAACACATAAATAGGAGTGTTAGGCTCAAATAGAACCATTGCAGGAACATGTAGAAGAAGTACTTGCATAGGCAAAAGAAGCCAAAAAACAGACAATAAAGACTCAACTAGAATGCGCAGGACTGATGAGTGAGGAAGTGGAAACTCAGACAATTGACACCATCAAGGAGAAAACCATGCAGACACTGACAAAAACAACAGATTTGTAGGTACAGTTCTAGACGATCACTAAGGAGATCGAAGAAGCACAGAGAAATTTGGTGACTTAGGATGAGTCACATGTCATTGTTGGGGGCCTGTTGGCACCAGGTTGAAGGGGAAAGAAGAATAATCGTGGGAAAGAAAGCATGTAGAAAACAAAAGTAACACCTGGCAATAGAATAACACGCATGCATGCAAGAAAGTGTGCACAAAGGAAAACGACAGTTGGAGAAAGAACATCACGTGCATGGGAGAAAAACCTAATGTAAGAAGGGTTAGGGTTTTGGTAATACTTTGTAAAAATATGAAGATCTCGAAATGTATAAATATAGATACGAAACTATCATATAGGGTGGGTTGTTGTTAGTGTTGTTGGTGTTGTTGAGGGTTAGGCTTTGGAGTTAAGTTTTGGAGACTGTAACCACGCAGGAGTGTAGACGATATGTAATGTTTTTAGCTGTATGAACCAATTTTATAAGCTTTTGAGCAAAGAAGATACGAGGGAAGGTATATCTAAGGATTAGACCACAGGCTGTGGAGCCTAGTGCAATCTAGTTCGCCTCACATAGATCTTACCCAGTTTTGTGGAGAATTGTAAGCACGTGGTGCCAGGAATGCAAAACTGCCATAATAAAAGAGCCAAGAGCCAAATCTTTGTGGACATAGCCTAGGAGGGGGTGAACCACGATAATACTCATGTAATAAGTTGAATGTATGCATGTATCTTTTTTCTTTCAACAATTAATAGTTAAGCTTGATGAATGAGTTAGCACATTGTTATGAATCTATTTATACTCTGTTGGAATTAAACTATGAAATATACGTATGCGACTTCAAGGGATAAGTAGTTTACTTTACAACTCATTATACCTAACTTTAATCAAGAAACCCCTATTGCCTACTTTGTCCTAGGCTGTAAACACCTGAGTCTTACAGTCACCCATTTAAAGCTATCTCGGGTGAGACTGCGTAGTACCTTCTGGGTGCTGTGTTGCCTTCTGGATTACCAAGAAGGCCGATAGTTTTAGAGGCTTTGTTGGAACCTTGAATGACATGAACCCTGGCCTGGGTCAGTAACTCAGACAACTCGAGAAGGGAAATAGTAACCAACACTTCTTAAAGAAGGTGATTGGAACTAAGTGATAAACTCAAACCAACCTTCTCGAGTTGGACGAAGAATGATCCATTTCGCTACAACCAGAAGCAGTTTTGGACTAGCGTGAGGGAACCATCAAGGAAGTGTTAGTCCAGTGGAAATATACAACCCCAACAGATGCCACTTGCGAACCAACTACCATTCTGCAACAATTTCCACATATCAAGCCTTCATGATAAGGTTGTTTTTAAGGGGGAAGACATGTTAGGGAACTAACCCCTCACATAGGTAGAATAATATATTCCGATGTAATAACAATCAATATTAATAATGCCTAACAATAAGGAAGAATAAGTCAAATTTAAGAAGACCTAATAGAAGCTTCTTCTTCTAGAAGGATCTTCCTCTAGATGGTTCTTTTGATAGACATATTTAGTATAGATAGGTGTCGAGGGTATGGGAACTATTGTCTTGGATATTATTTTAATAGAGATCTACTCGACTGGAKGTTTCCCCCTCGAAGAGGCAACTGAACATTGCTCTCAGTAATCAAAGTTCTCTTTCTGGTGTTATTCTGTTACCATTTCAGTATTATTGTGGTGTTGTTCTGGTTATATTGCTGTTCATCTGCCATTTCTAGCTTTTTATTTCTTTTTGCATATTTTWTATATCTGGAATAGTACAAAAATGAAGAGATCCGTGATGCCTTTACAACCCATAATTGTRGAACAACCATTCTCCCAATGGGGACTTGATGTTGTTGGGCCAATCAATCCAAAGTCTATCAAAGGACATATGTACATTCTCATGACTACAGATTATTTCACAAAATGGTCAGAAGAAGTGGCACTAAAGAACACTGATTCTGAAGAGTTAATTAAGTTACTAAAAGATAGTATTTTGTCAATATTTGGTGTCCCAGATAAATTTATAACAGATAATGGTTCAATTTTCATCAGGTCAAAGTTTACAGAGTTTTGTGGAGAATATGGATTTATCATGGGTCAATCATCGAATTATTATCCACAAGGTAATGACCTTGCTTAATACACAAATAAAACACTTGTTCAGATACTGAAGAAAACCATTGACAAGAACCAAAGGAATTGGCATCTGAAGTTGACTGATGCATTGTGGGAAAGCATAACGACTTCAATGGAAAACACTAGGATATACCCTTTTACATTGGTTTATGGGAAAGAAGTGAAAATTCCAATTAACCTCGAACTCAATGCATTGAATTTTGTGGTTAATATCGAAGATACAGAAGATCGTTCACCAATCCAAAGGAGGATTAACCATTTGTTAAAATTGGAAGAAGAATGCAACAAAACCCTGAATCGAGATTCCCAAAGGAAGTAGAGTGGAAAAATATATTTTGATCAGAGAACAACTGTAAATAATTTCCAAAGGGGAGAGTTGGTGTTACTTTAGAACAAGGACAAGGATAAACCATCGATGCATACTAAGTTCGAAGTGCTCTGGATTGGACCATACAATGTTGAAAAGATCCTGGGTTTTAACTCCTATATGCTCCAATACATGAATGGTAAAATATTAATGATGCCTATCAACGAGAAACATTTGAAAGGTTTCTTCTCCTAAGACTTTCTCATTCTCATTGTACATAATTTTATTTTTCAGTTTGTATATTCTTACTCTGACTTCATAACCCAATATACAGAAGCACCTGGTCATGAAAGGTTATGGATTCTTGAAAACCTAGAGGGGGTTATCATCCCACAGTTGGATCCAGTTGTTGAGATCAATTCTCACTTATGAAATTTCCTTCCCCTTTTCTATTTTCCCAACTTCTTTTGTCCATTTATTTTCCCTCTTCTATACTTACCCAAATTCCCCTTTTATTTTCTCCCTTCCATTCTCCCTTTCTAGTTACTATACTTAGTCATTTTTCAAAAACGACGGGTTCGCGGGTTCTCACTTAATTCGTATTCCCATATCATGAGTTCGACCGACCGCCGTATCATCCTATACTTAACCGTTTCTGTAGTTGGGTGTTCGCAGGTTCAAGATTTCATATCCCTTGTTCCACGATATACATTTTTCACCCAAGAGATACACAATCTACATTTTGACCATCGGACTCCTGAGCTCCTAGGTATCTCATCTCTCTTATATTGAGTCTGACCGACCGCATTACAACACTTAGCCAACTTTCGACCTTTCGTAACCGTGGGTTCTCGGGTTGGCGGGTTCACACAATTTTCAAATCCTAATTTCTCTCATCCGTCCCCGCCACCTTCGCGCTTTTCCCAATATGCATTTAGTATGGTTTAATGCTAATAACTAATCATGCATGCTCCATAAATATCATCATTAATAAGCGAAGGGCTCGAGGATATTTCTGATTAAACCACATTAAAGAACGATTTGCAGAAGGTTATATTATCTCTCTCAAGTGCTCATTTCCAATATTATCTGGATTAAAAGAATGCTCTCGTCAATTTATGGCAACAACAACTCGAAAAAAATTCTGTAGAGATACTTTGAACATTTTTGGAAGTGAAGACCAAAACCTTCAGTGGTCTAGAGCATATTCTTACTATTCATCCCCTTCTGCTCAGAAGGAAGTGATTTGAACGTTCAAAATTTCTCGTTTAGGGTGTGTCCTTGAGGTTTTCGACTACAAGGAACTGGTTTCCTGGTGCACTGAGAAATATATACCAATTCAACGGATTATTCAACTTCAATACCATTCTCCTGTCTCTCTTTCACCTCAAGTGTTTTATAAAATGTTGAGGCTCCCGGAGCCGACACTAACTTTTAAAGGAGAGGACTGAAGGGATTTCATGAAAAAGCATGACAATGGCCTGAATCTCTTGCCTTAATTCTTGGAGAACCCCACGACCACCCTTGAAGATATTACCCACCCTTGAAGATATTACCAGGTTGCAGGTCAACTCGTTCAAAAACTCTGTTCGGGAAATTGCTTGGTTATTCATCAGGGGGACAGGCCAAGAAAGTACCACCAATATTTCCTGTATGATTCTTTATATCCTATATTTTACTGTCAAAGAGCAAGGCATTTTTGATTGGGGAAAACTGATTTCTATTGAAATCTCTTCCCAATTATCACAGTACAAAAAATATAAGAAATTATTTATGGCCTCTTATTTTAGTATTTGCAATAGCATATTGCTGTCAATTTCCTAAATTGTTTAGCTCCAAGAAGATGAGTTGTGAATTCGACCCAATGACCTTTTGGTACCAAGCATTGTGGAGACACAAAACATCTTTTCACTTTTATGAAGTTTTCAATGATTTTGTCTCGGTTTTTAAAGGATTATTGTTTGAAAAAGATACCCCCATAGTATTTGCCTAGAAAAACAAATTCCTGGATAAAAAGGGGACGTTGGAGAAAATGAAAAATTACAACGTTATCAGGATTTTCATTTCTAAGGAAAATCCCTCCTTTCTTCCATGCCATATATCCGACATAATATTTATTATAGAAGTTGCAAGGAAATATAATTTCTGGCTGCAATTTTTTCATGAGAAACAAAACAAGCAATTCATACCCTTGCCTTGGAAAATTGGGGAATTTGTATTCATAAATATGAACAAAATTGATGAATTTGCAAACCACTTCCACGATCTGAATCTCAAGTATGCTGAAAAGATAATAGGGTTTTACCCTAACAATTTTTTTTTGGAACATATGTTAGCAATGGGATTTAACACTTCATTTATCCATACTGTTCTAGGAGAAGAAAAAGATAATAACTTAGGCACTCCTACTCACAATGTTGGCAATTTGGAGACGATACTCAGTACCAATGAATTTTACAAACATAAAAGAAAGGGTCCCATCGAGAAGAGTGCCCAGTCCCCCACTGTTATTCCTAATACTACATCATATCAAAGCAGTATAGAGAGATATCAATAGCTTCTCCCTCGAAGATATGGAACTCAAAGCAAAGAGAGAAAATGTTTCCCAACATTAATCAGCCGGGAAGCATGGCCCACCAGAATCTGTCTTTGGAAATAGTTGAGAATGATACCTTTGACGAAGAAGAGTCATTTGTTTTGCAAAGAATTTTTTTTGACAAGGAATCCAAAAAATTGATTATTGAGAAAATTTATGTAAAGAATAAGAAAGGAAAATCTGGTTCAGAGGTTGACCTAAGACATATGCGACCTTCCCAGATTTTTAGAATTCATAGAGAAACCGACGATGTGTTGTATGACTCCGTTGGTGGCCTTGAAGCGGATAATACAAAGTTAGAGGAGAGGATTAAGGAAATAGAAGAGACATTAATGCCTCTTCCACTCCTTTCTAGCCCTTTGGAAATTGTTGGACCCACCACGTCCGCTCCTAAATTGAAAAGGATCCTCAAACTTACTTACATCAACTAGGAGCTATGTGGAGAAAAACATTAAGAAAAGAATGGCATTGATCACAGAGGCTTGGGATATTTCGAATAACATGGTTTCTTTTGGCTTGAGGGCGCATGAATTCCATGAGTATTTGTAAGCTGACCTAAACAATGAAGAAGGTTCTTAACTTGATGCAGTGGTACCATTTGGAATCAAAGTTTCCAATATGACAGAACTAAGGAGAAGAGAGGAGGAACTTCCCTCTCAAAGTCGGATCAAGCAGTTGAACGCGCGTTGGAAAGAAAAGATAAAAAACTTGAATAAGATTGTTCAAACATGTGGCCAAGCCATATCAAGGAGGGAAGAACTATTCAAAAGGCTCACAGAGGTAGACCTAGCCAGAATCACTAAAAAAATCCAAGATCCCAAATTGATCCTCAAGTCATTGTTCCTAACAAAGAAACAATTTGACGAGCAAGTTGAGATCTTTAAAGGGTTATCATTCAAAAAGTTCTATGGTATTCTTGAATATGATGAGGACGACATAGACAATTGGCTAGTGGACTACTCTGTGAAAAATCAGGACATTGAAGAAGCATTACATGACATTTCCATTGATCCGGGGGACTTGGAGGGCGAGTTGTTCAACATCAAAATCTGACATGAAATCAACGTGGCACCTATGAAAAGTTACATCGAAGAATGGTTCAAGAAAGCTATCGATAAACTAACCAATGAAGGAAAAAAAATAGTTGAGACGGTTCCTGTAACCATTTATGAAAACGATAAAGGACATCAGCAAGAAAGTGAAAAGAAGGAGAGATACCATCATAGTAAGTTTATGCCGATCACATCCTTCTTTTTCTTTATCAAGTCCTTCGTCCAGTTATTCCACCTCTTTCACTAGAAAGGTTTAACCGAAGACTGATAACTCCTCTTTTCTTCTTACCAGGTCTTGCTATTTTTCTACTGCCCATTGTCTTCCTTCTAAAAGCTAATTTTTTTATTTATTTGCTTTATGGTCCGCGGGAGCTCCAATCCCAGTCTTTAAGACAAACACATTTAAAATTCAAAGAATATGTAACGAACTATATATTTTTTAGAAATTTCAAGGGAGCTACTTTGGGAACAATCTCGACTGTGCTTTGTAACCCTATTTTCAGAATATATTTGAGGTTGATATGTCATTATCTTTATTTGAGTTTCCCATGTCTCCACTCTGTTAAATTTTTCTTGTGCATACGGGTCATCTTATTTTTATTTTATATGATCATAAATCTTTATCTTAAACTATGATGGATGTGAGGAAATTTTGCTTATTCGCTTTAAATGTGTGAAGTATGTGATTCTTGGTCCTTTCTCAAGAACTTAAAAAAAAAAAACCCTAAAACATTTTCCTTTTATTATCTTGTAATATTTATGTTTCTTTGAATTACTATGATAGACTTATGTCAAGTCCAACATTTTTAATATATAGAAATCCCAAGAAAATCTAAAGAGGAGTACCACCTCTATAAAAACACAGGGGGATTTATATCCTCGTGAGGTTGCCATTCGGTCCTAACGGATTCAAGCGTCAACACCCTTATGCCCAGAAGAGTGAAATTGAGCATATGGTTGAAGAAATGTTAGAGGATGACATTATTAGACCTAGCCAAAGTTCTTACTCTACACCGGTGGTTATGGTACTCAATAAAGAGGGATGATGGTGTATATATCCAAATTATAGAGAGCTAAAAAAGATCACTATTAAATATAAGTTTCCCACTCCCATCATTGATGAATTGTTAAATGAAATACATGGAACAATCTTCTTCACAAAGTTGGATCTCCATTCAGGGTATCATCAGATTAGAATGAAGGACGCAGATATCCCAAAAACATCATTCTGAACTCATGAAGACCATTATGAATTTTTGTTCATGCCTTTTGGCCTTACGAATGCACCTTCCACATTCCAAGGGTCGATGAATTCTATTTTCAAGCCTTTCCTTCAAAAATTTGTGTTAGTATTTTTTGATGATATACTAATCTATAGAAATTCCCGGGAGGATCATGTTCAACATGTTCATAAGGTGCTACAACTACTAAAGGAGCAACAACTATATGCCAAACCATCCAAATGTTTCTTTGGGGCGAAGGAGGTAGATTATTTGGGTCATATTGTATCTCATGAAGGTTTGAAGGTAGACCCTAACAAGACTAAGGCCATGATGGACTGGCTGATTCCCAAAACATTAAATAATCTTAGAGGATTTTGGGTTTGACAAGTTACTACTGCAAGTATTTTCGGAACTATGGAAGAATAGAAACACCTTTAATGACATTAAATAAGAAGGATGCATTTTCATGGACTCGAGAGGTAACTCAAGTTTTTGAACAACTTAAAGAGGCGATGTGCAAGGATCCTGTCTTGAACATACCATACTTCGTAAAAACCATTATTGTGGAATGTGATGCCTCGGGAAATGGCATTGGTGTTGTTATAATTCCAGAAGAAAGACCCCTCGATTTTGAAAGTCAACCACTCAAGGGAAAGGACTTACACAAACCCATTTATGAGAAGGAAATGATGGAAATAATACATGCATTGAAGAAATGGTGCCCTTACCTAATAGGTAGGAATTTCAAGGTAAAAAAAAATCATGATAGTCTCAAATACTTCTTGGAACAAAGACTATCTTCATAAGAACAACAAAAATGGGTGACCAAGATGTTGGGTTATTATTTTGAAATCATCTACAAAAAAGTGAAGCAAAATGTTGTGGCAGATGCACTCTCAAGAAATGATGACAATGTTGAGGCCTTTCTCTGTGTTATCTCGATCATCCAACCCGATTGGATAATAGAAGTGAGGGATGAATGGAAGAATGAAAAAAATGTGTGGACTCTCATACAAAGGTTGCAACAGGATTCCAGTGTGTCATTTACATTTACATGGAAACATGATTCACTGTGGTACAAAGATCACTTATATTTATGTAAGAACTCCCAACTCAAACAAAATGTAATCTTGGAATTGCACACCTCTCCAGTAGGAGGGCACTCAATATTTTTGAAAACCTACCATAGGGTCAAGAAGGAATATTTTTCGGATGGCCTTAACACTGATGTTCAAAGGTTTGTGGCAGAATGTTTGGTTTTCCAACAAAATAAGGCGGAAACAATTAAGACCCGAGGTATTTTACAATCATTAGCCATCCCAAGTTAGCGTTGGGAGGATGTTTCCATGTATTTCATCACAGGGTTAGTGAAGTTTGAAGGAAAGAGTTTCATCATGGTGATTGTTGATAGACTGACCAAGTACGCACACTTTTTTGCTCTCTCTCATCCTTTCAAATCCAATACAGTTGCCACCACATTCATGGAGACAGTTCAAAAGCTACATGGAAGCCCAAATATTATTGTAAGTGACAAAGATCCCATCTTCACTTGAAATTTTTGGACACAATTATTTTCTTGTTTGGGTACTCAATTGGCTCATAGCTCATCTTCTCATCCTCAATCTGATGGAAAAAATGAGATAGTGAACAAATGTATGGAAATCTACCTTCGTTGCTTTGTTTATGATAAACAAAAACAATGGTTCAAATGGTTACCCTTGGAAGAATGGTGGTATCAAAATTCTTTTCATACTGCAACAAAAATGACACCATTTATGGCACTCTATGGATATCACCCACCTTCCATCACTTATTCTCTAAAATAAAAATCTAAAGTTCGCAGTGGAAGATCACATCGAGTATCACCAACAAGTTCTTCAAATCTTAAAGGACAACCTGACCATGACACAAAATCGCATGAAACAACAAACAAATAAACATCGTAGTGAAATAGTTTTGAAGTAGGTGATTGAGTATTTTTAAGACTACAACCATAAAAACATTTGTCCCTCAAGCAAACTAAGAAGGATAATAAATTATCACCAAATTACTATGGCCCTTATAAGGTGTTGCAAAATATTGGGACTATGGCATACAAATTGGAGTTTCCTTCATCTTCGCGAGTACACCTAGTTTTACATGTTTCATGTTTAAAGAAGGTTATAGGTGGAAAGATCCTAGTTCAAACTATATTGCCAGAACTTGACGAGAAAGGAAAAATCATATTGGAGCTTGAAGCTATCACTGACAAAAGAATTCACCAGCTAAGGAATATATCCATTTCAGAGTATCTCATTAAGTGGAGTAAACTACCTGCTGAAGATTTCACTTGGGAAGATGAGTCTTTTATACAGAAGCATCAAGAATTACTCAAGCGTTGTGGACAATACTTGTCTGAAGGGGAGGGACATGTTAAGTCTTAAATAGTGGCACACTACTCCTTAATTGGGGCATATTACATTAGTATTGTTATTTTATTTATATCGGCTTGTGTCCATTAGTTGTAATTGTACCTCCTAGTCTCCTATATATACCAAGGAGACATTTTCATTTGAAATCATCTTGTATTTGGAAATTTATGTGGTGTATAAGGAGGTTTCCCCCTTGAAGAGGCTTATTATCTAAAATTATCTCTTTGTCAAGGCATTGAGTACTTATTCTGAGCTTTTTTTTATTCTATTTTGATATTTAGTTCTTAACACCTCTCCTAGTACCCCTTTTCCTAGGAGTGACAACACAGGACTATGATTCCCAGGATGGCCACCAAGGTGAACAAGGCAAAAACGTGACTTCTGGGCTCATGATTCATTATCCAACTTCAACCTATGGCCAGAATCTCCTAATGAGCCTTGTCAATTGAGTGTGATGAGCTATGTCGGTAAGGTAGAAGTATTCGAGGGGCTGCTAGGTTTCTCTCCGTGGACATGTTGATAATCATGATCGTCGAGATCACTGTCTTCACTAGGGTCCATGAGACATTATCTCCTCTAGTTACCCCTAGATGAGAGGGGCTAACATCTAACTCCAAGATGGGGACATGTGCTCACTGTATAGCACATGAAAACCTCAACATCTCTCGTAGTCCAAGAAATGCAACCTACATTTCTCTAAAAACCCTGCTACATTCGAACATGCACACATTAGTACTACAAGGAAGGGGGATGCTATCCACCCTAGTTATAAAAATATAAAACCATACGAGTTTTTGTTTTTTCATTTTCATAATACAAACATTAAACTAAGATGAATGCATGAATAAGCAACGAAAAATATCAATAAAAGAAAACAATGCCATAAATCAAGCACACAACATGACCTACCCACCCTACCCACCCTAATTTAAGCTAGGAAATCAAGTTCCTTCTAGAACATAGGGTTTGAGAAGGTATCCATTAACATGTAATGATAATTTATCTCCCTAATATCTAGTTGTTAATGTTTATGCCATTATTATAGTTCTTTGCATTTCATAAGATAAGAGCATAATAAGAACAAGATCACTGAGAAATACACATCCACAAGAGACACAACATTTATCCTGGGAAACCTTCTAGGGGAAGAAAACCCAACAAAAACTTCCTTATCATAAATAGCTTATACAATGTTCAAGAGATAACTCAACCAATACAAAAAATGTCCTCCTCAAGAGATGCGCCACCCTTCTTCTTCTTTCACCAACTTGTAATTGCAGCTTGTCTCATAAGATCATGAGCAAGTGAAGTGTGTCTAAGAAGTGAGGCTCTAGACTCTTATTTATATCAATCTGGCACGTATGAAGAGTCACCATCTGGCAGGTCCGACCTCTCACTCTGGGTTGGTAAACCCACCTTTAATTAATTTTGTCCCTCCCATTATAACTGCTGGGGCCGACTTCTTATTCTGCACTTTGTAGTTGTCCTATGACCAATCTGCAAAAGGGGATTTGGTCCTTATACAATTACTGACATGATTAATCCTCAATGGGGATTAATCTAATAACAATAATATTAATAATGACATGATTAATCCTCAATGGGGATTTAATCCAATAATAATAATAACATGATTAATCCACAATGGGGATTTAATCCAATAACAGAATAATAAGAATGCTCTTCGCAATTAAGTCTTAAATAGTGGCACACTACTCCTTAATTGGGGCATATTACATTAGTATTGTTATTTTATTTATATCGGCTTGGGTCCATTAGTTGTAATTGTACCTCCTAGTCTCCTATATATACCAAGGAGACATTTTCATTTGAAATCATCTTGTATCTGGAAATTTATGTGGTGTATAAGGAGGTTTCCCCCTCGAAGAGGCTTATTATCTAAAATTATCTCTTTGTCAAGGCATTGAGTACTTATTCTGAGCTTTTTTTTATGCTATTTTGATATTTAGTTCTTAACACCTCTCCTAGTACCCCTTTTCCTAGGAGTGACAACACAGGACTATGATTCCCAGGATGGCCACCAAGGTGAACAAGGAAAAAAACATGACTTCTGGGCTCATGATTCATTATCCAAATTCAACCTATGGCCACCATCTCCTAATGAGCCTTGTCAATTGAGTGTGATGAGCTATGTCGGTAAGGTAGAAGTATACGAGGGGCTGCTAGGTTTCTCTCCATGGACATGTTGATAATCATGATTGTCGAGATCACTATGTTCACTAGGGTCCATGAGACATTATCTCCTCTAGTTACCCCTAGATGAGAGGGGCTAACATATAACTCCAAGATGGGGACATGTGCTCACTGTATAGCACATGAAAACCTCAACATCTCTGGTAGTCCAAGAAATGCAACCTACATTTCTCTAAAAACCCTGCTACATTCGAACATGCACACATTAGTACTACAAGGAAGGGGGATGCTATCCACCCTAGTTATGAAAATATAAAACCATACGAGTTTTTGTTTTTCATTTTCATAATACAAACATTAAACTAAGATGAATGCATGAATAAGCAACGAAAAATATCAATAAAAGAAAACAATGCCATAAATCAAGCACACAACATGACCTACCCACCCTACCCACCCTACTTTAAGCTAGGAAATCAAGTTCCTTCTAGAACATAGGGTTTGAGAAGGTATCCATTAACATGTAATGATAAGTTATCTCCCTAAGATCTAGTTGTTAATGTTTATGCCATTATTATAGTTCTTTGCATTTCATAAGATAAGATCATAATAAGAACAAGATCACTGAGAAATACACATCCACAAGAGACACAACATTTATCCTGGGAAACCCTCTAGGGGAAGAAAACCCAGCAAAAACTTCCTTATCATAAATAGCTTATACAATG
>JASDQU010104237.1:387543-400036 GCA_032191745.1 Picea mariana | reverse complement strand
TGTGCTCACTGTATAGCACATGAAAACCTCAACATCTCTGGTAGTCCAAGAAATGCAACCTACATTTCTCTAAAAACCCTGCTACATTCGAACATGCACACATTAGTACTACAAGGAAGGGGGATGCTATCCACCCTAGTTATGAAAATATAAAACCATACGAGTTTTTGTTTTTTCATTTTCATAATAAAAACATTAAACTAAGATGAATGCATGAATAAGCAACAAAAAATATCAATAAAAGAAAACAATGCCATAAATCAAGCACACAACATGACCTACTCACCTTACCCACCCTACTTTAAGCTAGGAAATCAAGTTCCTTCTAGAACATAGGGTTTGAGAAGGTATCCATTAACATGTAATAATAAGTTATCTCCCTAAGATCTAGCCACGTGGAAGGAGTTAGTTCTAGACTAACCTCAATCTAGTAGCGACCAACCCATAAGCTGTCAAACTTCTTATGCATTTTGAGATTTTCTTTCCTCTTGTCCCACAACAATACAAGGTCACAGTCTTCAAAATTCCTTTTTCTATCTTTGTGATCAAATGTCTGTTGTTGGGTGAAATTGACCGTCCGTCAATTGGGAGAGTTGAACCGGTCCGGGGTTGTCTAATAACCTAAGCTGTTTGGGATGAACCACCCTGACGGGTTTAGCGGCTCCGTTAGCCGATCTAAGTCCTACAAAAACGAAATAAAACTACTCTAAATTAACTAATCTAATTAAAAAATAACTATTAAAACAAACTAATAAACTAATCTAACTATTATATATACAATCTACTATCTAATACTATGCTAAATCTAAGAAATTAAATATCTAACTACTAACATAAATAAATCTTATTCACAAAATGTACAATCTTTACAATTTATAGATTTGTATGAAAACCTGAAAAACACATTTGTATTCTACCCTAAGACAGAGCGAGATATTATTTTTTGATTTTTATGATTTTATGAAAAAGAAATAAAACTATCTAAACTACACAACTAATATACTAACTCTAACTACAAATATAAACTACATATATATCTAACTAAACTACTTAAATTATATTAACAAATTAACTATTAAATACTGAAAATAAATTGACCTGGCGGAACGCTCCAGGTTTGTCCTGTGTGTAATGATTGTCTTAGCTGATCGGAGGGAGGAAACCCGCACCGAATTATCTAGGAGCTTCTCGTAAACAATAAGCTGCAGTACTCTTCAAATATAATTACAGGACAAACAAGACATAAAAACTACAACAATCTTATGATTTATAAATCTTCACAATTAGATAAACCTGTATGCAAAGATCCATATGCAATGATTCAATTAACGAAGAAGAGAAATCTGTGATTCATTAACTGAAATCAAATAATTGCTGTACTTTTAAAATAATGAAAGAAATCAGATATGGATAACACATTAATCGAATCATATCATCCTGCAATAGATTATGATAGCTAAAGTAGTCTATAATCAACTGCAAACTGACATGCATAAACTTGAAACAAAAGTTGGATATATTGAAAAGCGAAAGCTGTAGCAAGACATCAACTCTTGTCTCAGTTTGTATTAGAAATCCATAGCCTAGTTCTCCCACAAGTGAGGATGCTACTTATTACAAAAAATAAGAAGTATTTAAAGACCTTCCACAGGGTAAAACATCCCTGTGGAAGTTATCAAAACTGTTTACAGAAAATATGGGAAAATATCCCAAGTTTCTATCTCTAAAACTAAGAACCTAAAATAAAACTGTATCACACAATTATCTCCTAGAATGTCACAACATGCCCAATGCAATTTGAATGTACCTGAAAGAGGTAAAAAAAAACAAGTTAGGAAGATATTTTGCTAAGAAAATTGATAAAATATCTAATTCTAAAGACTAGCTACAAAATTTTGCGATTCTGTAGCTAGTCTAAGTCAAACACAGAATCGTATTAAAAATCAATTCAAATCTTAGAAAATACATTCAAACTATTAAAAGATATTTGATTGCTAAAAGTCTCATTCAAATCGACACTTGTATGCAAATTGAACAAACTAAATCAAATGATGACAGAGATAGATACACTCTGTTTTGACCAATTCGGGTAAACAACATCGTATTGAATAACCGACAGCAGTGAAATCGATTCATGGACGAATTGAAATCAATACAAAAATTGCTTCGTCTACCCACAGATTACTTCGAATCCAARCCGAATCAACCAGATCATTTTCAAAATTGATCGCACCATATTTAACATAAACAAACAATCCACTCTATTAGCGAATCAAATCAAAACTGGTATGTAATTATCACAAATGAAATCATCGTGGAATTAATCGGTTGATAACAGGATCTGTAGGACTTCGTTTAGTCGTTCGTTATCACCAATCGGGGCGAACACAATCAATTTACAGTCCACGAAATCATCACTTGAATTCATTTCAAAACAAACTATTAACCAAATTTTTCTCACACGAATTTGACAGAGATAACATAAGTCGATTTGGGTTAACAAATTTGTTTTGAAAATTAAAATCAACAGAGCAACATAAAGTCTATTTTCGATACAAATCCAACTCATAAAAGCAATCCAATCCAAGCAAGAGCGAATCGGATGGTTTAAGTTTGACATAGTCGTTGTGAATCAAAACAATTCCATGATTTGGGCGCAGAGATCTTTCGCACAGGTCAGATATAATCCAAATCCAAACGAAAATGTTGACAAAACAGAGTCTTTTTTTCAATTTAACAGGCTACATTGTATTTATCAATCCAATTCAATTTCTATAAAATCGTTTTAACAATCAAATCACAAGAATGTAATCAGAGCCGTTAATATCCAATGATAGCAACATCATATTAAATCAAAACAGAACTGTGTTCTAATTTTAGCATAAAAACCTCTTGTTCAGGATGGATACAAACGAAATCTAATCGAAAGCAAACACCATTGATTTCGTTAACTCAAACCAACAGACAAACAAATCAAACCCAGTGAAAACCAATCAATTGCTAAACTGGGCACGATCAAATCGTATAACAAAATCATAACCATATTCGATTTTATAACCGTTTTGATAATCAAACCATGTCAAAGTCATTTTGAATAATAAACAGACTTATCAAAATTCAGAAACCAATTCCCTATATTAATCCAAACAATTGATAAAACGAAAATGATATCAAAATTCATACCTGGATGATGAGTAGACAACTAGGTCATAACATTTTGGAATTCACGACGGCTGTAGCCGATTCGACATTCCTAAAAACAATGGAACCAGTGGTTTTTTGCTTCTTATCATTAGCTTGAAACTTGTCCCTTTCACTAGTCAACACTGTAACTTGGTTTTCCAACGCTTTGATTTTTGATTGAAGTAAGGGAACGTCTATATAGTATCGTTCCAACCACACATTACACTGGTTGCATGACGACTGTCCGAAAGTCGAGGGTTTGGGAGAATCACCGAGGGTTTCGTTAGGTAGCTTGATCCCTGGATAACTGGGATTATTCCTTAGGCACGGGGGAAAATTAGAAACGAAATCATAGGGTGGCTCAGGGCACAAACATTGGGAGTAAGGGTACTCACTAGCTAGGAAGCGTTCGATGTCAGAGTCCGAGTCTTCACTGAGGACTATGGGCTTCTGCTCAGCACTAGGTTTAGGTTTATTCCTAGCCAGTCTCGAGATGAGTCGAGCATTCTTTTTACCTTTTCCGTCGACAGTAGGGTTTCCCTTGACCTTTTTGCTCACAGGATTTTTTAATAGCCTCTATCTTGTCTATTGCGATGTCAGGTAGATTGATATCATGGTTGGCCGAGGGTTTAGGAGAGGGTAGAAGGGCATGGAAAGACACGGGTGGCCTGACCTTAGTCATACTAACCATGGGCTTGTCAATTTGGACATGCTCTGTATCAACAAAACCATTCTGAGAGATAAAAGCTTGCCAACTATCGCCATGGAGATTTAAGTGATGAACAACGATGAGTCTGATTAGGCCATGGTGGAACAAGCTACTATTGGCCTTTTCTCTTTTAAATATCTTAGCCATTTTATAAAGACTTCGCTAGAAATAAAAAGGCATAGTCAATGGATAACCCATAAAATTCATTAACAGTCGTAGGTGATAAAGAAAAACCAGTCCATATCGACCCTCGCAGGTCAGAAATTGTTTAACCATCATCAAAAGATCATGCCATATTGGTTTAAGCATGGAAATCAGTATACCTCTGTCACAAGATGTAACCTTTCGTGAGATGAAAAGAAAAGGCCATGGCACCTCCTCCACTTTAGAGTTTTTAAACCATCGCTGGCCCATAGATGCTAACCCTGTAGCAGAGCTAATGAACTCTTCATTCAGCTCACGCTGAATGTCTCCTACTTTGGCCCTACACCCATCAAAAGTCAGGGTGAACTGTTGTGCAACAAATATATTAAAACCCTCAAACCGCTGTACAAACGTGAGCCAACCACTATCCTCTAAGTCTTTCTGAGCGTTTTCAATCAGTAGCAAGGATTGACTACCGTTCGGCTCAATTCGCACCACTGGTGCCATAAATAGGGTTCACGGTAAGCGATTTGAATGAGCCAGGGTTTGAAACGCAATGCACGCACGAGAAGAATGCTCGAGGGATTACCGATGCTAGCAGAGGTGAAACAGTGATGAGGGGAGGCATTAATGACATCGTGCAAAGGTGGTGGAGCTATTTGCTGGCCATGCATAATAGTCATTACCAATGGTACAACCATCGACGCTTTCAGCCATTCAAATCACAATGCATAAGTGTTACAACTATGCCATTTCAATCAATCAAAACCTTTGGTAAGTGGATAAACCATTCRCGCAAGCGATAGCTATAGTCTCAAAACCAAACAAATAAATCGAAATCAATACCAATGTTTTGACTATGTGACATACGTTATATAGAAAAATTCATACCAAGAGTTTAACCAATGTGCCAATGCATTTTATGTATACCAATGTGCCAAGTGGATTGATCAAATAACATGTAAACACAATCCCCAATGTATCACAAACTCAATGAAACAAAATCACACAATCAATCCAAGAATGTCAAATGAGTACAGATCAAAAGGTCTTGCCAAATGTATAGTGCTAAGTAAAATGTAAGCGCAATAGGCATATCGACAAGAATGATAATAATTTTAATGCGACTTCGTAAGACCAGGCTTTCACGCTTACAGTCGTGAAAACGAAAACGAAGGGAAGTGTGCAAATATCGCAAAAATAAAAGTGTCGTTTATTTGAGAATTGCGATGAAAAATTAAGGTTTGCAAAACACTGGTGTAGGCAGATTATAAGACAGTGGAAAAATGTGAATTGGCTGCCAACAATGGTGACACACTGGTAGAAGCAGTTATCTCTGCCAAAAAAACAAATTCAGATTGGGACAACAAAGATAATTCCAACTCAAAAACAACAACCAGAAAATCGTATAAACATCATCATTAACCAACTATTCCAGCAGTGTTTTAAAAGATGAAAACAGATAACAGTCTTAAGACCAACGAGTCATGATATTAAAGATAAAATATCCAATACTGTTGATAGATCCACTGCTGCCAGTAGGCGTCCATAGCCTCGACAGGGTTTCCATTTAACCCACTCTAACATCTGTATCCTGCCAAGAATTTCTAGATCAGAATAAAGGACATTAAGAGGTTTCTTATTTGCAAATTTTCATGTACCCGACATTGCTTGGCTGCCAGCGGGCTTGTTCAGTACCCCGAAAAAGTTGTCTTGGCGTCATGCATGCATTTACCCGCTGCCAGCAGACCTGTTCAGCATCCCGATGGGTTTACAAGCACTTCCTACAGCTCTATTAACGATTTATTTTGTTTTGTTTTTCAGAGATATATGGTTGAGCGGGGTGACGCTGAAAATCATGATATTTTAACATATTTTTTTTTTTAGACCTCATCAGGATTTTTTAGAACTATCCTTTATTAAGATCCAGAGATGTTTCATTTACAAAAACAACTTGCTAAGGCAGGGAGACATCTTCTGAGTCATTCCCTTAAGGAATAGGGACAGCGTAAAAAGATAATAGATGATCATGAAAAGATTTACTCAGAGATCAAAATCAATCAACTTCTTTCAAACAACAAAATTTTTGCCAACAGAGATATAAATTTCAGAAATATACCATTGATGTTTATACAAATTTCTTAGCAGTTATTTCAGCGAAGGAATTTTCTATTGTCTTTGTCTGAATATCTCAGTGTACACGTATGTGTATTTCAAAAAACACAAGCTGATAAATTCAAAGGAAAAATAAAAAACAAAAAGCACACGAAAAAGAAAACAAAAGAAAAATATGTACTTATCATACAAGGGTTGTCATCAAACAAAGTATCTTTTTAAGGCTTGGCCATTCACCGAGTAGGTGTCAGGCTGCCCCTCAAGATTCTGCAATCAAAAATAACTGGGACCCAACTTTTCAGCAATTAAAAACGGACCAAGCCATAAGTTTTGAAATTTCGTGTGTTCTCCCTTTCCCTCATGTGGTTTGTCCCATTTCAAGACGAGGTCACCTACTTCGAAATTCCTATCAGAAGCAGAGTTAGAATCGAACCAGCTTTTAACCAATAGTTGATGCTGATCTAACTTACGTTTAGCTTGGGCTCTTACCTCTTCTAGCTTTATCAAAGCGTTAATTCGGTTTTCCAAAGGAGGACAATATTCTTCTTGGGCTTTTTGTGATAACTGAAGTGAAGGAAGAAGAATGTGAGGTGGAAGAATTGTTTCTCTGCCATAAATGAGAAAAAAGGGGGAGTTACCTACAGCCTCTTTTGGTGTTACCCTATCAACCCACAACACATTTAACAATGCATTGTGCCAATTTTTGTGATTTTCAACCACCGTTCTCTTGATGATTTTAATCAAGTTCTTGTTTGTTGATTCTGCCAATCCGTTTCCCTGAGGGTAATAAATAACATAATACTTTAGTTTGATTCCTTTTTCCAAAGTGAACTTTCTCATCTCAAGAGAGGAAAAGTAAGAAGAATTATTGAATACTAAATAGTCAGGGATACCAAAATGAGTGATAATATTTGAATTTAGAAAGACAATTACCTGATTGGTGTTGACAGTTCTTAACGCAACAGATTTAGACCACCGGGTAAAGTAATCCGTGGCTATCACAATAAACTTGTGCTGTTGCAAGGACGTGGGGTTGATTGGACCTATGATATCAAGGCCCCACTGCTGAAAAGGAGAGTCTATTGAAATGGGCTGCAAAGGAAAGGCTGGTTTTTGTAACCGCCTTGATGCTTTCTGACAAATGATACACTTAAGACACAAGGCATGGGTGTCTCTAAAAAGCATGGGCCAGTAATAACCGGCTCTTAAAACCTTATCAGCAGTGGTGTCACCACCAAAATTACCACCAGCTTCTCCTGCATGCAACTCTAGCAAGACTTTTTCTGCTTCGTCTTTTTCAAGACAACGCATCAGTACGCCATCAAAATTTTGACGAAACAGGATGCCATTAACCAGATGAAAGGAGGCAGACTTTAATCTCAACGCTATTCTTTTAGAGGGATCCAGGTGATGGGGGGCTGATCCATGTTCAAGACAGAATCTTATATCGTCATACCAAGGATTGACAGAGTTTTGTGCGCAACAAATTAGATTTTGATCTTGTTGTCCTAGGTTTGACGTATCACTTTCTTCTTGCTGTCCTGGTGCTGAATAAACGACTAACTTGCATAACCCTTGGACTCTCACTATCTGAGCTAGGGTGATTTCTAAGTTGTACTCCTACAAGGAGGTGACCCAATTAACTCTCTTTTCACCTAGTTCCTTATGCACTAACAAGTTCTTGATGGCTAGGTAGGGGACAATGACTTTCGTCCTTGACTTCAAAATATAGGACCAGAAGTGCTTGACTGCTTTGAAAACAGCGTAGGCTTGCCGATCTACCGCTGGGTAATTAAGTTCAGTGCCTTTGAAAGCAGATCTCATAAAGGCAATGGGTACTTCATTGTTTTCGACATTCTTTTGAGTTAGGACGGCGGCATAGGAACGGTCAGAAGCAAAAGTGTAGAGTGTAAAGTCTTGAGAAAAATCGGGGCTCATGAGAGACGAAGTGTCTATTATGGCATTCTTTATTGCATTAAAAGCTTGATTTTCTAAAGGTCCCCAGTGATATTGGGTGTCTTTCTTAATTAGGTTCTGCAAGGGTTTGACCATTTCAGAGAAGCTGGGGACAAATCTTCTCACAAAGTTAATTTGGCGTAAGAAAGACTGCATAGATTTTTTAGACATAGGAGGGGGAAGTTTTGTGATGACTTGAGTCCTTTCGGGGTCGATAATCATCCCCTCACTTGACACAATAAATCCTAATAGTTTACCTTGTTCTACTGCAAAGATGGATTTTTTAGGATTCAAAGAGATGCCGTATTTACGACATTGCACTAGAACGGCTCGTAAGTGAGCTAGATGATCGTTTTTGTTTTTAGAAAATAGAGTAACATAATCTAAGTAAACTAAGATGGATTGATTGATTAAGCCTCGGAAAACAATGTTCATTATTCTTTGGAAAGTGGCACCAACATTAATCAATCCAAAGGGCATTTTTCGATAAGCATAAGTGCCCCACGGGGTACGGAAGGTAGTTTTAAGTTGGTCTGGTGGAGACATCAGGACTTGGTTGTACCCCGAGAAACCATCCAGTAAGGATAGCCTCTCAGAACCAGATACCCGTGGAAGGATCTGTTCCATGGGTGGGACATGATAGTTGTCTTTATCAGACGCTCTATTAAGGTTTCAGAAATCAACGCAAAGTCGGATTTCCCTACTTTTCTTCCGGACTGGGACAAGGTTAGAAACCCATTGAGTGTGCCTAACAAGAAAAATTATCTTAGCATTTAGGAGCTTATTCAATTCTTTTTGAACGGTCGGTTCGAGCTTAGGGTGCATTTTTCTCAGTTTTTGTTGAAAGGATAAGGTCTGGGGCCTCATAGGAATGACATGCTGTATGATGTTAGGGTCGAAAGTTTTAAGGTCATCATACTTCCATGCAAAGACATCTTTAAATTCTTTGAACAATTTAATAAATGCAACTTTTTCTTGTTCAGAACATCCTACCCCTAGATTAATGCACTGAGGATTGTCCTTAGTTCCTAAGTTTATTTTTTCATAAGATAACGAGGAACTATTGGTTTTACAGTTGACCGAMTTTTTGAATTTATTTTGAAGGTCATAAAACTTCTCTAATATAACTACATATTTAGGGATCGAGTTTACCATGTCCGATGAAGATTCAGGCATTCTCGGATCTGGTATTACCGTGAAATCGCGTAAATTGTCGTYGTGCGTGTGTTCGTCTATCACTGTGCCTTGAAAAGTTTCTTCCATGTGCAGAAAGTTAATGATCTACTGATCGTTGTCAAAGACTCTCTAGTTCGTGATGTTKTCRGGAACGGACGGCCGGAACAACAGTTCGACGGAGAATGCATCTGGAGACAAGCCTTCTGCARGAAAGAGTTTAGAAGCTACATTAGCTAATAAATCTGCTTCTAAGTTATTCAATCTAGGAATATAATTTATATTGAAAGAAGAAAATTTATTCATTAAATTCCATACCTCAGATTGGTAGCTTTTAAGATGCGGAGACAGACAGTGGATAGAATTTCTTACCTGTCTAACCACTATTTTAGAGTCGCCAAAGACGGTCAAATTTTAAATGTTCATATCTAAATCTTTTCTGAGACCTTGCAGTAAAGCCTCATATTCTGCAGTGTTATTAGTACATTTAAATTCTAACCTACATGCAATCAATGTTTTGTTACCTACCGGATTGATAATAACGCAGCCTGCGCCAGCTCCTTCTTTGGACTTTGACCCATCGAAATAGAGAGACCAAATTTGATTTCCACCGGGTATATGAGACCGTCGCGTGGAAGTTGTTGGTTGCACATATGCTACAATCTCGGACTGTTGTTCTGGATTGGTGATAGCTGAAGCCTCGGCCATAAAATTGCCGAAAAAGGTGTCCATCCCTTGTACTTCGGGTGAATCATCAGAAGGTGTAAATGGTTCATTGGGATCGTTCAAATTTGTAACTGTGAACTTAAGGTAGCATTTACGATTTACCTTGATCTTGTTGGTCTTGTCGTTCTCTGGAAGCCATAGATGAGACCAATCTGTCACAAAATAACCATGTAGCTGCTCCAACCAGTCCCTGCTTAAAAATAGACCATACACTTCTGGAATATCCACAACAATTATATCAATGACTTGATGAACCTTGGGGTTAGACAATAATCTAATAAGCACATTCTTTAGTTCGCCTATAACTTTAACATTTGTCCGATCAAGTTGTATGATTCTTAAAGTAGATGGTTCAACTTCAACGTTAATCTTCTAGCATATAGACCATGACATCACATTGGATGACGCTCCCGAGTCTGCCATACAATTGTGCATGTTTCTATTAAATATTTCGAAAGTTAACAAAAAAGGAGGAACATTTTTGCGAGTACTAAGAGTGGTAGGTTGTGGCTTTTTACTCGCAGTTTCTAAAGCTACTTTATCTACATTATTTACATTATTTACATTACTTACAGGAAGGCTTCCTTTATATTGAGGATCAGGGTTGTTTTTAGTGGAAGTCTTCTGGGGAACTTTGTTCTGCACAACCTTGTTACTGCTTGAATTACCATTTTTACCATTCTCTGAGATATTTTGTAACATTTTTTGTAGCAAAAATGGAAATTTCAATAACTCATAAACAGAAATGTTAGCTCTCAACTTTTTTAGATATTCAACTACATAATAATCTAAGTTGGGGTTCACATTACTCTGTTTAGTCTCAGCTGGTTTAGATTGCTTTGGAGGCGAAGTTGTAGTGTGTTCAATAGAAGGTTTGTTTGCTGTCTTACTCCTGGTATTATAGGGATGTACTGTCTCGAAGTTATCTTGAAAGATGCTATCCGAGAAGTGTCAAAAAATGTTTGGAGAAGACTCCTTTTCTTGAACAGTCTCTTGTTCAACTACTTCCTCAGGAATCTCAGGAGGCATCAAGTTATCTTGGGCTTCTAGAATTGTTTGAAGGGCGCATTGCAGACTTTCTAGATTAAGGCCTTCGGTGGTTGGATTAGGTCGGTTGGTGGGAAAAGGATTCCGGAACGGGGGCTTATAAGGTCCTTTGCTCGAGGAAGATTCTTCGGTCATCCTTTTTAAGTCTATAACTTGATTTGATAGTTTTTGTACAACTTTAGTTAAGATTTCTAAATCAAAACTTTCAGGTTGTGTTTTACTTTGAGTGGGTCTGGGGAGGATTTAAATCTTCTTTTTGGAAGAAGAACTAGTCTCTGTTTCATTGCTAGTAGAGTCTTTAAGACTAAGTATGTCTTTTTCAATCTGGCTCGCCTCCTCGAAGGCTTCTAACAATGTGGCTTTCTTAGATCGTTTAACCCAAATAGCTATACTTTGATGCAAAGCTTTAGTGTAGTATGCTATTATAAGATTCTTGACAGGCATGGAATCAGGGGGAATTCGGTTTTTAAGTGTTAAGAATATTTGATTAAAGTCTTTAACTTTTTCTTTTGGGTTCATTCTTAAGCTAGAAAGGTCCATGACTAGGACTTCCGGAGGCTTACCGTCTCCGAACTTTTCCAAAAAGCACGACTCAAAATTTTCCCAAGACATGATGGTATGGGGTTGCTGGGCAAAGTACCATGTAGATGCATTACCTTCAAAAGTATAAGGGAACAACCTACAGACAACGTCTTCATGTTCGACATTGCGGAGTCTTATGGCTAACATAAACTTTTTAATGTGATCTTCCGCGATTTGTTTTGAGTCGGGGTGAAACTTGGGAAGCCATTTCTCCGGGCGTTTAGGTAGAGGATGCTAAGCTCCAGGTACAACTACGACATCCTGATCAAGCCAAGGTCTGGCAGGGTTGTTCTGATTTTCCATTGGGGTAGTGGGTGTTTGCACCCAATTCGTCACCGTGTGAGCAAATTATGAGTGCTTACATGCCCAGTTGGGCTCTGCTAGGCATGACAACTGTGAAGTAAAAGGTTAGAAAGAGAAACAACTAAGTTATAAACAGAAATTAAACTAAAACTAATTAAAACTATGAACATGTGAGAAAATGAAAAACAAATGTAAATGGACCAATATCACTAATGTATTAGCTGATCTGATTGATGAAATCCAAAGATACACAATGGAAAAAGAGGACTTGGGTCTCTTCCCTCTCCAATGGAAGGCTCTTGAGGCCCTCAACTGATTGCTCTCCTTACAAAGAAAAGATGAAAGTTTGGGTGAAAGAAATCCAAGCTTGTTCACTCTACAGAGGGGTGAATAGCTTATGAAATGCAGCCTACAATGTGTGTTGCCAAAGAATGAGTCCTTAGCAATCTCAGCAGCATAACAATACAAAGAATTCCTTGAGAAAATGGTGGTCATTCATGGCTTTTTATAGCCAAGCATTGGGTTATTATGTGGCCTCTTTTGAATGTGAAAAGG
>JASDQU010104237.1:376443-387493 GCA_032191745.1 Picea mariana | reverse complement strand
TTGAATGTGAAAAGGGGCTCTTTAGGGCACAATTAGGTCTTTGACCAGCCCACCATGAGGATTGAGCTCGGATTTGGTGTCAAATCGACTTGGGAGCCGATCCATTAGTGGTTGGGAAGCCGACCAGTTTCAATAAATGCGCCATTTAGCAGGCACGCGGGTTTTTCGCCAAACAACCGTGCCTTGTGCACATATGCGCGCCTTGTAAGAAGCTGTTGCGTGCATGCACGTGCGCGCCTAGAGGATGTAAAGCGCCTTGCAATTTTTTGGCCATTTTGTATAGTTTTGACCCTTTTGCTGTGCTGTGGAATTAACCTTGTGCCATGAATGACTGCTTTTCTGTGTTGACGATGCGGAGTTCTTGTCGCCACGTGCGGACGAAATTTCAGTGATAACAGATGCCCCCTGATGGATGAGGGTAGGAGCAAAACGTATAGCCGAAATCCATCAATGTTTCTTTTACTGAGAATGATGGTGTAAGGGAGAGCAAGAGTGAGACCGTGTAGAGCAACCTGTTGGAGAAGGAAGGAACCTGTAGTTCCCGATCTTCTACAAGGTGTGTAATAATATACAAGTGTGTACAAATGAGGCAGGCATGCCCCATGCTCGTGTGATGTAACTCTAAAGGAAGATGACGGAAAAATGTTGATGTAGACAACTGCAGCGCCCTCGGGGGCGGGAGTGATAAAGGCAGAAGACAATTCTGCAAAGGAACATACTCGGAACCATAGGTAATGGTCGCGGAAATACTCAACGACTGTACTGTGGGCATTGATGGCCCGACCAAGTTCAGAGGTCTTCAGCAACTGATAATGATAAAAACTGCAATAGTCGCAAAGTAAGACCCACCGCAACATGAGAAAGTGTTGGCGTCGAATGTTATGGGGGTCAACGACATCAGGGAGCAATGGTGTTTCCCCCTGTGCCGTCCAAGATCGCTCATTGAATGGGAAATGAGGACCAAGATACTGGAGTCCTTTTGAAAAAGTGTGCTGATGTCGACAAAAGGAGGATGCAACTCCCAGAAGCAAGGGGCTCCATGGAATCTACTGAGGTGAGGAGATGGCAGAGGTACATGGATGAAGTCAAGAACTGGGAAGACTCAAGACTGCCCTTGGTTGGAGGATGCATGATATAAGGCGTGGCCGCAACCGTGTTGAAAAGATTGAGGGTCATGGGGATGACAATATCTGGGAGAAGTTGTGCCAGAGGCGAGGCAAGGTGAACAAACTCAGAGGATAAAGGTAAGTAACCTGGGTAATACTTGGAGGATATGGACGATGCTGACAATGGGAAGTGCAAAGTAATGCTCCAACCAAGGGTGATATGGATTGCGTGTGGCCAAAAAAGGGAAGTGGGTCACCAACGGTGACGACAAAAGTAAAGACTGGAAATAATAGCGTTTGTACAATAAATAATGAAGAAATGTGGGGAATATGTGCAAATACAGAAACGGGTGCCCCAGTGTGAAATGAGTGCCCCAGTGAGGGCAGAAACTTCGGAAAAACTGATGAAGGGTGGGGGCCCCATTGGCAAGTTTCTGTATGAGGTAGGTGAAATGAAGAGAGGTTCGCAGATGGGAAAACTGATGGTGGATGAAATGGAGGGTTCATGATCCTGCGGATGTGCAGGTAAAAAGAACTGAAGCATAAAGCGATGATCTGGGAGTCCATGTGGGGAAGCCAGCAAAATCTGAAGAAGGAGAATGTGGTTGATCTTCAACATGATAACAGACTAATGGGACTCCCATCCCTAAAGGGAAAGAACAACATGAGTGTCATAAGTGCAAAAAGGTGCTATGAATGGGACAACTCATGTGGGTGAGAATGCTACTGGGTGACAGTACTGAAGATGCAACTGGAGGGGTGAGTACTGCAGAGCCGGGAATGGGTATCCTAAAGGTCAATATCAGAGGGTGTGACTGGAGTGTAAATGCAATACAGTGGGAGAGACTACATGCCAGTGCTGAGTATATACCTGTAGGAAAGCTGTGGAGAGATGATGACCAAGTATCTGCACACAGAACAACCAAATACCCAAAGTGAACAATATCTGAAGATAATACCAAATATGAACATGTATTAGATAATTGTGACAATGCACGTGCGTACTTGGCCATGATGTACAAAAAAGGTGCCCCAGGGGTACAGGGTAAAAATTGGCCCAGGGACAGTCATGATGTAGGCGGTGGGATGCTGATCCTGTGGCTGAAGACGGTTCGAAAAATGGACGCCGTGGGTTCCCGGGATGGTGAGTGGAAGTTTGGCAAAAACCCTATATATAGCTGTAGGGCCCACATTGCCACCTCATTTGTACCTGCTTCTATAGTGAGTTCCAGAGCAGATCCAGAGGAGATTGAGTGGTTTCGAGAGCACGAGGCATCCATTTCCCGGCGTGCGAGTTTCAGGTTAGTGGTCTGAACATCCTGCATAGCTATAGGTTTCAAATTTTTGGGCAGGGTAGGTACGGGGGGTCGTACGAGAGTTTTAGGGGATTTTTTGTTAGGGGTGGGCCCTAATGCGTGAGCGACTCAGTGAAAGGTGCGCGTGCGCGTGCGCCTGTTTACTGAACAAACGCGCATGAATGCACGAGGGTAAGGGATTGCGGCTGCGCTGACGAGTGGACGTCTGCCTCCAGGGCAGGAGGGTCCTGCGGGTGCTCCCCCCCCACCGCCTGGAGCAGGTGGGGAGGGGCCACTACCTCCTCCTGAGGGAGGGGCAGCCGGGGGTGCGTTAGAGGCACCCTGATGTATTTTGTATTATGTATACCGTTTTTGATAAGGCTAGTGAGCCGATTTTTGTACCATGATGTGGCACGGGCCTGCGGGTCGATGTACTTTTTGTATGTAAACATTCGGGTGGCCTGAGGGGCCCACGTATATATATGAGTATACATGTTTATTGAGATCCAAATGTGTTTTACATATGAATTTTTGTGTTGATGTTGATGATGTTGATGTTATCTATATGCTATGAGAGGTTTTTATGAGATGTTTTATGTATGTGTATTTTGATGTAATATATGCCAATCTAGCACCATGTTAGCTATTTCGTCTGTTGTTTGATTCAATTCTCTTGGAATATGTGTAAATGTAATGGAATCAAAATGTCGAGTCAATAATCTAACCTGCAGGTATTTGCGAAAGAGGCACGGATCGCGTACACGGTACACATTGTTGAGTTGAAGAACGACCAGTTGAGAGTCGAGGAAAACGCTAAGATGATGAATATGATGATGTTGGGCGTCGGTTAGGAGACCAATGAAAATAGTGTATTCGGCTTGGTTATTGGTTGCTGGTCCTAAACAGATGCCGCTGGAGTGCATCATTTTATGTGAAGGGGTGTAGAGAGCCCAAGCAGACGAAGCGAGATTTTGTGTCCAACGGCTGGCGCCGTCGGCATAACCAATGTGGTAAGCTGGTGGAGGAGTCATCTGTCAACAACACAAAGGATAGTTTAGATGCGGGAAAAAGATTAAAAACGCTAGAAAAGAAAAAATAACCTAAATTAGTTGAACTACGTTTAAGCATAAAATTTCTTGAGGTATAACCCATTGACGGGTTCTTTGAGCGTTAGGCCTTCGGGGGAGGCCAAGATGTATGCACCTTTGGTGAGGCAATGCCGGATGATGTAAGGGCCATGCCACAGTGATTCGAATTTGCCATGGCCAAAGGTATCATGGGCGATATCATAGGCTAGGACAAGGTCGCCTTCGCGAAATGATCGAAGTTTGACATGGCGATCGAAGGTAGCCTTGGATCGTTTTTTAGCTGCCTCGTTGTTCTGTAATGAGGATCGACGATCTTCATCCAGAGACTCCAAGTTTAGCAAGCACTGCTCCATTGGGGCAGTGTCAGGTAAAAGCTCAATGGCGGTGCGAAGGGTGGGAATTTTGCACTTGATGGGAAGAGTTGCCTCAACCCCATGGACTAAGTGAAATGGCGTGAAACCCGTGGTGGTCTTCACTACCGTGCGGTAATCCCATAGCGCGGAAAATAACATATGGTGCCAATTGATTTTGTGTTTATTAACCGTGCGTTGTAACATGGTCTTGAGGACTTTGTTCACTGCCTCGACCTGTCCGTTGGACTGAGGGTAGTATGGTGAGGTGAACTCGTGAGAGAAGCCTAACCGAGATGAGAGTTTGACGAAGATCTCATTCTCAAAATGTTTCCCATGATCGGAGAATAGCTGGAGTGGTACTCTGAAACGGGATATGACGTGGTTGAAGAAAAAACACGTTGCAGTGTCAGCGGTGTTGTTGAAGGTGGGCATAGCTTCAGCCCATTTGGTGAAGTAATCGTCAACAACAACAATGTATTTGTGACCATTGCTGGAGGGGGGATTACAAGTCATAAAGTCAATGCCCCATTTACAAAAGGGGCCTACAATAATGACGGGGTGAAGAAGAGCGGGGGGAGCACGGGCTTTGTGGGCATAGAGCTGACATTGCTCACAACGTCTCACGGCATGAATGCAATCATGAAACAGGGTAGGCCAAAAGTAATCGTCCCAGATAATCTTTTGAGCCATGGCGATGCCCGAAAGATGGCCCCCATAAGTGCCGCTGTGACAGTCGTTTAAGACTCTGTCGGCCTCGTCAATAGTCAGGCAACGACGCAGAATGGTGTCGACACCCCACCGATATAGGATGTCTCCGAGGAGGAGATAGCGGGGGGCCTGATGGTGAATGCGTCGACGATCATCTCGTGATAGGTGGTTGCCAAACTTTTGAGTTCGTAGGTAGACGAGGAGGTCGCCATACCAAGGGTCGTCAGAAGAGATGTAAAAGAGATGTTCGTCGGGAAAGTTTGTATTGACGGGTGCACTGGGTGTGTCAGAGGGAAGGGCTGTGACAAGCTCGGCAAGAACGAGGGCCTTCTTACTCTTTTGTGTCAAGAACTCAAGGTCGTATTCCTGAAGGATAACGATCCATCGAGCGATTTTGCCGTTAACTTGGCGACGACTGAGCAAATATTGCATAGGGTTGGAATCTGCGACGACCTTGGTGGTGCGAAGCAAAATGTAATGGCGCAGTTTTTGGAATACGAGGACAACTGCAAGAGCAAGTTTCTCTTCATGTTTGTACTTCAAGGGTGGTCCTGAGAGGTTCTTACTGACGTAGTAAATGACGTGTTCACGATTGTCATCTCCGAGCTGGACGAGGATGCCGGCTACTGATACAGCTAATGCTGATACGTAGAGGATGTAGTCGCAATTGTAGTCAGGTGCACTAAATCAGAGGTGCATTGGAAAGCACTGCTTTAAGATCGTCAAACGACTGTTAGGCATAGTCGTCCCAATGAAAAGGGATGTCGTGACGCAGTAAGCGAAGGAAACCATGTGCGTGTATGGCGTAATCAGGAACAAAGCGCCTGAGAAAGTTGGCTTTGCCCTGTAGACTCTGTAGTTGTCGCAAATTCCGAGGAGGTGGAATTTCGGTGATGGCTTGGACCTTGAGGGGGTCTACGGTGATACCGCTTTGTGAAACAATAAAACCGAGAAGGCGCTCTGTGGTGACGCAGAACACACATTTGAGAGGATTCAAGCGAATGTTGTACTGACGACACCGTTGAAAGATGATTCGTAAATCATCGAGGTGTTGGGTGAGTTTCTTGGAGCGAGCAGTGAGGTCATCCAAGTAGGCTAGGATGATTGCGGCCAGATCATGAAAGATGTATGTCATGGCTCTCTGGAAAGTTGCACCAGCATTTTTGAGGCCGAAGGGCATGACACGATATGCAAAGGTACCCCAGGGGGTAATGAATGCGGTTTTGTATTGATCGGCTGGGTGGATTTGAATTTGGTTATAACCAGAGAATCCGTCCATAAAGGAGAGAGCCTCATGGCCGGCTTAATCATCGATAATTTGATCAATGAAAGGTGTAGGGAAGTTGTCCTTGGGACATGCGTTATTAAGGTCACGAAAGTCGATGCAAACGCGAATGGTGCCCTATTTTTTGTCGACGGGTACAGGGTTGGAAACCCAAGACGTGTAAGTGATGGGGTAAATGAATCCGGCCGTACGTAATTTGTCAATTTTGGCTTTGATAGCCGCGGCCTTGGATGGGTGTAGCGGTCGTTGTTTCTGGCGAACTGGTGTGATGTCGGGCCAGGTGTTGATGCGATGTTCGACAATAGAGGGGTCGATGCCAGACATTTCCGTGTATGACCAGGTGAAGATATCCCTAAATTCCTGGAAGAGGGCTTTGTATGCAGTGATTTCCTCAGGAGTACAAGCGGCTCCTATGATGATTTCTTCGACGATGCCCTGTTTAATGGAAATGTCGATTTTGATGGTGGGGGAAATGTTAGCTAGATTACCTTCTTCGAAAGCGTCGGGTGCAGGAATGGGATTGTGGAACCAATCGATAGGCCCTGATGGGATAAAATATTTAGTTTCGACCGCGTAAATGGGATTGTGACTAGGAGGCATAAGGGCTTCCTGTGGAAGGAAGAGAGCACGATGATGTAATGCATCCTAGGGAGAGTCCGGGCGTTGTAGCTCTTCCAATATGTCTTCATCGCATTGGAAATGACGGAAATATAATGGGTCATGAGGAGTGATCGCCGTGACAGTGTGGTTGCCCCCTGCTGTAGACACAGAGGAGGTGAGGCTAGGAGAGGGTGAGGGTTCACTCGTCATAAACCATATATTGAGGGATTGAGGGGTACCCATGGTGGTGGGATGGAGAGTCTCCATAGAAAAATGGGCAGGAGAGTTGGGTGGGTTACTAGGTAAATCCTCAGATACGTCATCCAAGAACCATGGAGGCGTAGGGAGAGCCTCGGGTTCGGGAGAAATAACGTGTAGATTTTTCAGTGGCGAAGTAAGGTCAATTATCTCTGCTGTGGGTTGGTGCAGCAGGGCCAACTGACGTCGCCGATATTCGATGATCATCGGACACTGGTATGTAAAATGAGTCAATGAATCGCAAAAAGAGCAAGGGCATCTCATGTGCTCATTGACTGAAGTGGTGACGTAGCGAATGTCCGTGAGCGGTGTTGTGGAAGATGTGGCAGGGCGTGGGTTGTTCTGAAAGTCTCGGCTGATGATAGCTAAGGCCTGCCGGAAACGAGGCAATGCTGGACAATGATGGGTGTAATGGCCATACTCAGAACAGATGGCACACGCAAATTTGGTCTTCAACCCTTTACTACTGGAAGGTTGAGTGGTAACAGTAGGAATGGGTGGTGTGGGGGTTGGGTTGGGGGGAATTAAATTTCGTAATTCCGGTAGCGATGGGAAGTTGTTGGTTTGGTGACCCTCTTTGTCACATAATGTGCAAGGTGGGGAAATGCGTGGAGGAAGTGGAGCTGTGGGCTCCTTCTTCTATCGCCTACCCCCGGCTGTAGCAGGGGGGGTAGGGAGTAAGGGGGTAGTGGGAGTGATGATAGGAATCGTCATGGGGAGTCCTTCCTGTGGGCGAGGGACCATTTCAGGTGGATGTAAGTACCACACTGGGATTGCCAACACCATATTGGGTAAGGTGAGTGTTGCGGCTACCTGGAAAGCTTCTACACCGGGTGGCGGGTAAAAGAAGGGAATTTGAGTGAGGGGTCGGGGAACTGTTTCCCAAATGGGACTAGGGGGGGTTGGCTCGTGGACTGTGGTGGTCGACGAGTTCGCAGGAGGCTCCTGTGGGAGTGGTGCTGCGACTGGTGAGATGTCAGGAATGACTAAAGCCTCCTGAGGAGGACTAACATCCTCCTGAAGCTTTTCTTTAGCGGAAATGACACACACTTGGATAGGGGGAAGGAGTGGTGGTGCTCCATGATACGTCTCTAACAAGGATGGATCTTTAAATATTCCAGGACCCATCTCTACGAGTGGATAGGCATCCTGAATGAGCGGAAGAATGTTATCAAGATTAGCAGATGGGTTAGGCTCGTAATGTGAGACTTGGTCAATGGTCACAATCTTTCCATTGTGGGGGAACATGATTGTTCGAAAGACAGATGATGCCACTGCCTTCATAGCATACATGTAGGTACGGCCAAACAAGATATTGTAATCGAGGGTGACGTCGATAACTTCGATGTCAATGAGAATGGTTTTGCCTCCGAGTTCAACGGGTACATTTTGAAGGAGTCCTTCAGGAGATGATGGTCGTCCATCATAAGCTCGTAGTGTGATGGCGGAGGGTAAGAGGTCCGGGGAACCAAGTTTCTGCCATACTGTTTTGGACATGATACATGTAGATGCCCCTTCATCGATGATACACCGATGGACGGTGATGTTCCGTATTTTGACTGGTATTTGAATAGCGATGGCGGCGGGAAGACGAGGTTCGCAGCTATCGAGGTCAAACGTGATGAGTCTAGTATCGACAGGGTCAACGACGCCCATGGCGGAAAGTAGTGATTTCCGTTGAGTAGGACAAGTTTGGAGGACTTCTAGAACTGACATGGCAGCCGGGGATTGTGCTAAGTCATCTACCAAGCTGTAGTTATGTGCTGCCCTAGCCTGTGGATTGTGAACATTCCTGCGTAAAGGGATGCGAGGGATACGTAATGGTGGTTCGGTCGAAGGGCGAGGGATCATCAACGGGGGGCCTGTTGGTGTAGGGTTTGTTTTTGCAGATGTGGGAGTAGACTCAGCGGTTGGAGGATACTGACGATTGCGTGTTTGCAAAAGAATTTCTTCCTCACTGGTGAGGAGAATCGTTTGCTCTCCTGGATTGTTGGGATTATGGTATTGACCCACCTGAGGTGGGGGATGCTGCGTATCCTGCTGGGTGTTTATGATACCTTGATGTGGGATAGGATTTTGCAGTACAGTAGGCGGGGGTTGTTACGCATATTGTGGTTGTGCCTGCTGAGGGGCAGGTTGCGCAGGAGAAGGGGGAATACTCCCGGAGTCTTTCAACCTCTTGAAATCAGCGATCTGTGGGCAATGGTGAGTGTAATGACCATACACGCCACAAAGATCACAAGGGTGGATGGTTTTAACAGTGTTCTGCCCTTGGCGTTTGTTGGTATTGCCCCCCTGGGGGTTTTGGTTCCCTTGGTTCGGGTTGCCCCCAGTGGGTGGATGCTGTGGGGGTTGATTCCCGCCTTGACCAGGATTGTTGTTGTTATTCCTGTTCCTTCCTTTCCTCCTTTTGTTGTTCGAAGGGTTAGTTGGGTTGGCTGTGTTCAACTGTTCAAAATTTTGATACTGTTGAGTAGCAGATGGTTGAACAAAGTTAACCTCCGCATGAGGATGTGGGGGAGCCATGGGTTGTGGAGGACCCGAAAAGGGAAAGTATGGATTCTGTGGTGGTGCGGCTCCATAAGGTACATAGGAAGGCGTGGTGCTGTCACTAGTACTATAAGGTGATGTGGAGGGGGGACCACTTGTATTTGGAAGGGGTGGATGTATGGGAGGAGCCAGTGGCGGTCCACTAATGGGTGGAGGTGTAGCAACAGGGTATGGCTGTTGGTAAGGGGGTGGGGGAAATAAGAAGTGCTCCCATATGCTGGTGGGTATTGAGGGGTCCCATACATAGGTGGTGGTTGGGGTTGTGGACTATGATGCATGGTAGCACCTATTAGTCCGTCTGCTGAGTGAGACATCCCCGGTTTGTCCTGGCCAAATGGCACAGGTTTTGGAAGATCAGGAAGTACTCTGTACAAGTATCCTGACTGTGCGTAAATGAGGTCATATTGTTGAGATTTGCTGATGGCTTCCTCTTCAGATTGAGGGAATGTGGAAGCTACATCCTTCCCGAGGAGAGCGAAAAGTGATCTAAGAAACGAGTCAAGGCATTGCTGTTTGGTGGTTTCTGCTTTACACAAACTACGTCGCCTACGCCACTCATGAATGTGGTCGGCAATGTGGGTGGCTGAGGACTGCTTGAAATTGGACAGTAGTTCTAGACCATTGTCATGTCGGATGGGTAATTGGAAGAAAGTTAAGAAGGCTTTGGACAAGGATTCAAAGGTCGTGTGGGACCCTGATTTTTCTTTGACATACCATTTGGCTGATGGGCCAGTAAGTGTGCATTGAAAAAGACGCAGTCTGACGGAGTCCTCCATGATGCTATTGGAAGAACACCATAGATGAAAGTTCATGACATGATTGGCGGGGTCATCCCATGCCTTTCCTTCAAACTTTTGTATGTCTGAAGGAAGTTTGGTTGGCATTGCAGGCCATGTGGTATCGTGCAATATAGGATCATTAGTGAGCTTGGTGAGATCCAGAATGTTGAGAGAGGCCAAGTATGGCATCTGTAGTGGTGGTGGAGGGTTAACTCCGGCCATGGTGTGTTGTGAACCTGACCCTTGATGGGGACTAGGTGGGTTGGTGCTTCCTCCTTGAGAAGAAGTGGGTCTTTCGCTTCCGTGCAAAGGAGAGCGAGCGACTGTGTGACCTTGGGAATTGGACCCAAATAAGGTAGAACCAAGCAAAGCTGATCCTAAGATGGTAGCACTCACCGGAGTGTGTGAAGGAGGTACCAATGAACGAGTACGACCAAATACTCCCCCCAAGATAGGAGGAAGGTTGAGTAAGCATCGAGAGCGACGGGGGTTCTGTGGTTCCCCTATGATGTCAGACAAGTTGTGAAAAAATGTGTGCAACAAGTGGTGAGAGAGAATATAGAAACAAGAGTCTTTTGCTGTGATGATCTACACAATATATATCAAAGTCAAACTGTAATCAGATGTGCATCATACATAAATGAAAAAGATGCATATATGTGGGTAAGAGGGTTTTTATCCGCATGGGGGAATAAAAAAGAAAGCAAATGCTCGTGTCCTAGAAGACGTAACGTCCTTCCTCTAAAATAGCACTGGATCTTCCAATAGCTCTCAGCAGTGGGGTCTGAAGTCACCGGAAGAGACACTAGTGAAGAATGAAATAACTGGTTATAATGAGGGGTAGAGGGTGCAATATCCCGAAAGAACTGGTGATACCTCCCAATAGCCACACAAAATCCAATCAAGGTGCGATTGCAGCCCACAATCGCCACCTGGGTAGATGTCCTACAATTGGTCACTAGGTACCTCGGTCCAAGCGCGACATTTAGATTTTCGGCCTAAGAAATGGGTCACGGGCTGGATCCCGT
>JASDQU010104237.1:357592-374069 GCA_032191745.1 Picea mariana | reverse complement strand
ATAGTTCTTTGCATTTCATAAGATAAGAGCATAATAAGAACAAGATCACTGAGAAATACACATCCACAAGAGACACAACATTTATCCTGGGAAACCTTCTAGGGGAAGAAAACCCAACAAAAACTTCCTTATCATAAATAGCTTATACAATGTTCAAGAGATAACTCAACCAATATAGAAAAGTCCTCCTCAAGAGATGTGTCACCCTTCTTCTCCTCTCTCCAACTTGAAATTGCATCTTGCCTCATAAGAGAATGAGCAAGAGAAGTGTGTGTAAGAAGTGAGGCGCTAGCCTCTTATTTATATCAATCTGGCACGTGTGAAGAGTCACCATCTAGCAGGGCCGACCTCTCACTCTGGGTGGGTAAACCCACCTTTAATTAATTCTGGCCCTTTCATTATAACTGTTGGGGCGGACTTCTTATTCTGCACTTTGTAATTGTTTGATGACCAATCCGCAAAAGGGGATTTGGTCCTTATACAATTACCGACTTGATTAATCCTCATTGGGGGATTAATCTAATAACAATAATATTAATAATGACATGATTAATCCTCAATGGGGATTTAATCCAATAATAATAATAACATGATTAATCCACAATGGGGATTTAATCCAATAACAAAATAATAAGAATGCTCTTCGCAGTTACATTATTTCAACACTTTGTTTTCCAGTTGCAATTGGAATGAGGCTCCAACCCCCTAGTTTCTTAGGATACAACTTGAGGGAAGCTCCAACTCCCCAATTCTCTGGCTACAAATAGAAGGAGGCTACAACCCCTTATGTTCTCTGGGTACAACTGGAAGGTGGCTACAACCACCTGTTATTTCCCCATCCAACTGCCCTGAAATATAAGTAGAATGATGGAACCATTGTCACACTATCATTGTGAGATATATTGTTGTAAAACTATACCAAGTAACCTACAATAAACAACATGTAACAACCTGTATGAATAACCTGTGGCAACATGTACCATACATCAACCTGTACCTCAACTTGTACCATAAACAAGTGCATAAACCATGCACCAAAGTTGTACAAATAACCTGTCACCAACCTGTACCATAAACAAGTGCATCAACCATGAACCAACCTATACCTCAACCTGTACCATCAATGAGTGCATCAACCATGCACCAAATATGTACAAATCATGCATCAAATACACATAAACTATGGCTCATCAAGATGTACCAACATCATCAACTATACACCTCATGTATGTCCCAACTTGTCAACTACTTCTCTCAACCATGTACCCAACATGTACCTCAACCAAAATCCCTCATGAATTTGATCATCCAAATATGATTTGTAACTCTGTAATAGACCTGGTGTATATGATCACATACCTTCAACCCTTCCTTAACTTTAACAACAAGAGACTAGCGTTTTCATCAAACTTTACTTTACTTTCACATGACTAATTTTGGATTAGTCAACAACCCTAAATTGCAATAATCATAACTATGTACCTATAATGAATGAAGATATGAAAATAGTACACAATGTTCTTTAGTGTCTTTTATGCAATTCCTCCAGGTTGCACTACTTGGATCCTCTCAGAAAAGGAGTTATAGCAAAAATGACATACCTTATTGAATTCTGGATTATTCTAGAGAGTGAACTTGTAGAGTGTGCCCCACACAAAATATTTGTTGTATGGATATGAAACTAGTACAAAGAATACTAAAGACTATAATCTAACCAATACATTTTTTCTTATTGAATTTGGATATGTTGAGAAGAAGTTATGACATTTTTACCCGAAACACATGTTTTAGACTAGTTTCAAAACTAGCCACAAACCCTATTTTCCACGGAGTGTAACTCTAAAACTAAAACGACCCAAAAGATTAAATTTGTATCACAGATACTTGGATATGTTTCCTCAAAGAACTCCTAATTTCATGATCTGAATCATTCTAGAAAAAATGTTATTGTGAAAATGGTGAGATGGCCTGTAAATAACATACCTTAGAAAGCATCATCAAAAGAATTTATCCTCCCTTGAATTTTGACCTTCTTTACTTCACCTTCCCTCTGAAATTTGGCTTAGATATCCTTTGGTTACCTCAGTCACTCATAGATATTCAATATGCTCAAGTGTGATTAAAAATGACAGACCCTTGCCTCTTATTTATACTTTTATGTAGCTTCCTCAAGGGGTTACCTTCTAACCATCTTAACTCACTTTCCTTATTTTAGGGCTAACCCACTTCTAACCACTTGTCCACTTAGTAATTTCTCGATTAAATGTATTATTTAAATAATTTATTTTGTATCCACTTTGACTTATAGTGCATTCATCATTTCACTTTATTATTTAAATTACATTCTAACCATCTTAACCCACTTTGCTTATTTTAGGGTTAACCCACTTCTAACCACTTGTCCACTTAGTAATTTCTCCATTAAATTTATTATGCAAATAATTTCTTTTGTATCCACTTTGACTTATAGTACACTCATCACTTCACTTTATTATTTAAATAATTTCGTCTTTGCAACCACTTTGACTACTTTGACCTTTTGGGCCTTCTAGATGGCTCATGAGGGTTCTCCAACTTCACATGACCATAACTCTCTAACTTTCAGGAGTTATGTGTCATTTCACATACCACCGTTCTCCAACTTCTACAATAATCTCTCATTATACAACACTCTTATAATAGAGCAATCCACACTTTTACTAGTAAGTCACCTTTTGAAATTTTCTTTGGGTATTTTCTACCTTCACCCTTAGATTTTGTATATGGAAAAAAAGGAGGAGTGAGGAAGGACCTCACAGGAGATGCATTATTTTTTTTTTTTTTTAGAAGATTAGGCATATCTATTTGAAAGTACAATAGACACTGAAGAAGTCACAAGAAAAGTACAAGGCCAAATACGACCAACACATAAAAAAGATAACATTTAAAGTGGGAAATAGAGTATGGTTACATCTGAATAAGGAAAGGTTATAGGGTCCTCGTAAGAAGATCAAGGCTCTACAATATTGTCCTTTTGAGGTATTGGAAAAGGTCGGAGATAATTCCTACAGACTTAGTCTACCCCCATACATGTGCATTTACACTATAGTGAATGTGGAGAATATCAAACTCTATGAACCTTCCATGTTGGATTAGGTGGAGGAGTAGGACATCCCTTCCATAGAGGACTTAGCACCATATGCTCAAGTAGAGTTGGAAAAGGAAAACATTTTGCAAAAGTAGTCCAAAACTACAAGACAAAGGAAACATGACCTTTGGCATATTGGGTTGAAAGGACAATTTCAAGGAAAATAAAAGTGGTACTCCAGAGAGAAGGTAGAGGAACAATTTCCTCACCTCATTCTAGTAAATATTTTGGGACCAAAATGTTGGAAGAATAACTGAGAGGGGGGGGGGGTGAATCAGTTATACATATAAGATTGAAACTTTTATGTTCTTTTCTTATTCTTTATAGATTATTATTTAATGTGTTGTTGATAAATTAACATGCATAGATATACAATATTTGATCAATCACACTAAATACACAGAGACACTGATTTTCATGAAGAAAACCATAAAGGGAGAAAACCTCTTCTTCTTAGGATGTCAATAAAGCTCCAAATTTCATGTACATCATAGTATTTTAGGACCAAATCAAATATGAGGCTACAACCTATGATATCAAGCTACAACTTGCAGAGAGCACCAACTCTCAGGTTTCTCTAGCACCTACTAGATGGAAGCACCAACTCCCTGAATATCTTCTATCACCAACTAGAATTTAGAGGACTACAATCCTCCCTAGCACCACCCTACCACCCTAATTGAGTCTTAAAAAAATTACTTACTTGATCTGTCTCTGATTTGATTTGTTACAACTCAATGTCTCCTCTACATTCTTCAGCTTCTATGCTATGTGATTCCATTGTCTTCTTCTTCATCTATACTCTGCTCTTTCTCCTCTTGTGCATGCACTTTTTTTTTCAACTCTTCTTCTATTTATATGCTCTTTGATCCATCTCCATTATATCCACACTACATATTCTAAGTTCTGCATGTATTTTCACCCCAAGTTCTCTATCAGAAAATCATGACAACTCTTTGTCTTCTTTGGTGGTTACACATAGTCTGTTCGTCATCAGTGGTTGTTATTCTGAGATTATTTGGCTTCAATGGAAGATAAATTTGATTCAAAAACTCTAAAATAAGATCCTAGCGAGTGCTAACTCCATTTTTTGATATGAACTTGGGCAATGATCTCACATGACCATGCAATTGCAGGCACAGACAAAGGTGGTTTGAAATCAAACTACGTTTCACCCCACAATTTACCTCGAGCCTCCACATGTCCTTTCTCCAAAACTGTGGTTTAGATTGTGGTCCGCCCTCAACTTTTTAAATTTTGTGCACCTTCAATCCCCACAATGCGATGGGACCATCGATCTCACAATCTTGACGGTGCTCCTGATCTAACAGTTTAGATTTTTTCTTTCAAGTTCTATGGATTAGATATAACCTTCCTAAATCAACGACTGTGATTTATTTCATGACCCAGGATTTGGGAGTTTCAACTCTCAAACCCTTCTTTCCTCCGTATGTCAATATTTCAGAGTCGATGATATGCAGAAACCTATCCTTCTCAATTAGTGGCTCTGCCTCTTCTTCAGGAATTTGACCTTTCAACTAGATCAATGGTCTTATGTCCCCTTTCTCGATCAACGATCGAGATCTCCTTCGGGTCTCCGGACTTCTGAGATCTCAAATATCAACTTTCACTTCCCCTCAAAGTATGCATATTTTTGTTGCGTATCCACTTGAATCAAATGGTTGAGGCTTACTTCGGGTATTTAACTGAAATCCAAAGATTTATACCACTTGTCCTCTCGATCTGACAACTGTGAATTACTCCAGGACTTTACCAAGGTCCACAGGTTTACTCCACGTCTCTTCTAGTTCTGACAGTCCAGATTCACTTCAGATGATCTGACGCTTTAGATATTCTTCAGATGATATGACGACTGAGATCTACTTCATATGATCTGATGGTTGAGAATTTGTTTTGGCTCTCTGGCTCTCCCGGCTTCGGGTATTTCAGTTCTCAATTGTAAATTATTGAAGTGATTTTTCCAGAGTTTCAGATCGACTGACATGTACTCCCCTTGGTAATGAACGGTTGGGATTTGTCTTTGGTGATTTTCACCTCCTCCCCATCCACAAACTTTCAAAGTTTTGGATCTTGCGCCACTTGTCCTCCTTGATGATGGACGGTCCCAAATCACTTCGGGACTTCAGAACATTGGCAGGTACCCTCTTCTGCATTTGCAAAGAGTTAAGGCTCGTGCACCTTGATTTGATCAAATGGTTGTTGGTCCTCTAGATCGGTGATCCAATGACCACTATTTCTTTTCCTCCTGAGCTTTATCGCCTTCTGCTCCTTTGACTCCTTAAAGATTCACTTCGATACTTAGCTGAATTGTGGATCTGTGCACTCCTTGCAACAGATTCTTACGCAAGGTTTGGTTTCATTATTGTTCTTGCCATCAATGACAAGCACACTCTTCCTATAAACATGCCAACAATCTCCACCTTTGGCATTGATGGAAACGTTGAAAGGCTGCACTATTCTTCTGAGACCTCCAACTGTAGCAACGAGACCACACCTTTTTTCCCCCTTTGACATCAATGTCAAAGAAGACTGAGAGTGACTCTATTCACCACCCGATAAAAGATACAATAAGCACTCTCCCCTTGATTAGATATACTATGAGAAATCTTCCCTTGATTAGATAGACTATTTTAACTTGATAATAGGGTCACACCCAAATTTTGGCATAGATACTCAAACTGAGATTTTGCAAGTGATTTAGTGAAGATATCATCAATCTGATCTTTGGATGGAATATAATGCAAAGAAACAACAATGTTGGTTACCTGTTCCCTCAAGAAGTGATACTTTATGGGTATATGCTTGGTCTTGGATTGAAACAAAAGATTCTTTAACACACTAATTGCACTAGTATTATCACAGTGAATAGGGATCGATGCAGTATACTTTACCTCCAATTCTGCAAGTGTCTCAATCATCCACAATACTTGGGTACAACAAGTGTCATCTGCAATGTATTCATCTTCTATAGTCGATAAGGAAATGGAACCTCGTGTCTTGGTCAACCATGCTATAAGAGAATCTCCTAAGAAGAATGCACCTCCACTCGTGCTTTTCCTTTCATCCATGCAGTTAGCCCAGTCATCATCTTAATAGACTAATAGTTGAAAAATTTTGATTCCTAGGATACCATAGGCCATATTTCATTGTTCCTTTCAATTATCTAAATATTATTGTGACAACTATCAAGTGACTCTGTTTAGGTGAAGACTAATACCTTCCTACCATTCCAACAACATGCATTATGTCTGGACGGGATGATGTGATGTACAATAGGATGCCTATCATAGACCTATATGAACTCTGATCAACATCAGGTGAGTCATCATCTTTTCTTAAATCGCATCCAGTGTGTTATCACTCTGTAAATCTGTTCGACTGATAAACATACGACAAAGGTAATTTTTTCAACCAACTTTGAGACCCGAAACTAGCCTTTCAGATCTGAAGAGGGCTCTCTCGATTGGCACGATCTCCATTTGGGATATGGATTTTAAATCAGTCACTATATTCAACACCTTTGATATAATGGTCTCTAGTTATATTGGTACAATAAAATAAGACATGGGCTATGGAGTTGATTCAAGAAAAACAACAAAAACAAATGACTCATTGACTGAACTTTGAGAGGATAAAGGCTAGGCAAGAAATATTCTTCAGTGAAAAATAGTAATGTGTGGAGAGGAGAACATATAGGAAGTAACTTGGAGCACCTTTGTGGGTGAATTCTGAGCTAGCTTTCAGAAGAAAACATTTTGTCTAAGTGGCGCAAACAAGGGGCATTGCACAGTGAATCTATGGGTTCGAAAATTCATTCTAAAATAGACAGAAAAAGATATGAATAAATATAACAGGAAGCACATACACAAGGAATGGAAAACAATACATCCAACTACTACAACTAGAATCTTCACGTCAAAGTTACAGGACCTTTGCATTAAATTTTGGTAGAGCTAAAATTACATACAATAGCGACTGCCTATATCAATTTTGCCAACCAACCCCATTTACATGAAAATGATCCCCATATATAGAAAACTAATTTCTCCCTTGGCTTATATGGTCAAACTACTTCCTCCTAGAATCATGGATCCGTTTTCTTTGAAAGAGAACAATAACTTCAACGGATTCACTAAAAATAGAAAACCCAACTTTGCCAAATCATAATTGTAACCGAAATATTCTTTAGAATAATTGATCATGATCTAATTCAACCATATGGTTGTAATGAGTCATCATGTGCAATGTTGGACACTCTATCACCCTTGCACAACAAGTCTTCTACGCAATAGTAACCTATAGCAAAAACATAGTGGATTGTGCAACAAACTGGAAAAATAGGTGTTAAAGATGATATCATATCTCACTAATAAAAACCTATTTTCCTAAACTAAGAGAGGTTTTTGTATTTAAATTTTTTATAAATAAAAACCTTTCTCGGTTTCTTGAAATTCATCTCCATATGGAAAGAATACATGTCGCAAAAACATGTCTCATATCGGAAATCATGAAAATGGAAAAATAGGGCTCAAATATTCTTTCAAATCTCCCAGTACATGACACATTTTGAAAATATGAGAGAGAATTTTATTATTTGGTTTGTCCGCGACAAATTCCTCTCAGGGATTTTCAAAATTCCTCTCCAGTTGGTCATAAATTGATCTTGAAGTTGACCACTAAACCAGTCATTTACACAATGCGACCTGTAGCCTGTGCGAAGGAAAATCCACTGTGTGATGCAATCTAGTGTGAAATGAAATCCACTGCATGATGAAATCCTATGTGTGAAAACATCCTATGCGCGACAACATCACATGCACGAAAACCCATTGTGTGATGAAATCCACTGCGCGATGACATCCTATGCGCGAAAACATCCTATGCGCGACAACATCGACTGCCCGATGACATGATCTACATGACAACATCCTATGCACGCAAAATTCCATGTGCAATGAAATCCACTGTGTAACAAAATTTACTGTGCGACAAAATCCACAGTGCGACAAAATCCTTTGCGCGGTGAAGTGCTTTGCGCATCGTGTAGCAAATTTTGCAGCGTGCAGTTGCAAATGGAAATGGAAATAAAAAATGATAAGTTTCCTTTTGAAAATGACCCTTGGATATGTTATATGATGTGAGGCATAATAACGATATGGGTGCTAACAGACATGGCTTGCAAATTGCTGACAAACCTCTACCCTTAGCCATGAAAATCATGGTGCTATCAACTGGCTCCAACATGGATGCTATCTTCCCTGTGAGGTAGAAAAGAACAGTAGACTAGACACCTATCCATTGGGATTCTCCCAAAATCAACTTTCCAACTGTAACATGTAACCTCCATCCACTGAAAAACCAAAGTTGCATATGCTCCAAACTGAAATCTGAAACTAAGCTGAACATGAAAGCTGCAGATTGCCAAAAGAAATGCTCGTAGTACCGATCTTATTCACACTCCTACCTACCCTAATTGTTGAAAAAGATGCCAATAAAGTGAAATCAAAATGCTAATGGAACCATGCAAACACTTTATCCACTTTTTTCTTTATTTGCACATGCTTTCTCCAAATCCTGTTTACTAATAAGTCATTCAAAAATTTATCTATAAATTCAAATCTAAAAAAATTAAAAACATTGGGACTGTTTGCCGCCTCCAACAAAACTACAAATGGATCCTCCAGAACATACATTTAAAACAAAAATCATGTTTCACCCCTTCAACTGCATCCTTGTTTTCATGTAATTCAACCTGTTGATTACCACAAAAAGGATGAAAAGTATGTTGAGATTGCTAGAAATAACAATATTTTGAATCAAAAGACATTGATGGCTGAAATGAAACCCTTAGTGGCAAGCAATCCATATCTAACATTGATGTTGATTGACCATCATATTTATTTCCAAGATGGTAGTTGATCACAGGTTGCAAATCTGAACTGAAATAACCTTCCATGTAATCAACAACAAGATCATTAAAAGTATGAGAAGGTTGTTGATCGTCTTCATTGATAATAATTTTCTCATGTAAAACACTATCACTATGAATGCAATCAGACTTCATTGCTTCCCCTGTTATCTCATGATTTACTTTCAACAATTCAAAGGAAGAAAAACATAATGGAAGACAATTTTCATTTGCAAGTCCACTACTTTCTTCATATTCAACATCTTGCCTGAAGGATTTCTGATTTGAAACATTATAAACACTTTTCTTTGGCAATTTGAAAGAAGCAAAACACAATGGCAAGGTTCTTTCACCTTATTCAAAACCTTCTTCATTTTCTTCACTACTTTCATATGCACATTTTTCAATTTCTTTGGATTGCTAAACATACTCATTTTCAGATTCATCTTCGTCCAATGGCTGTGCAATTTTGAACTGACAAGACCTTCTACATAACAAGTAACAGGGTCATCAAATACATGAGAATATTGTTTCAATTTATTGTCAATTTGTTCTAGTGAATCAGTGTGATTTGGCATCAACACACATTCCTTTGCTTCAATGATGATCTTAGAATTTTTTTTCAACAATTTAAATGAAGAAAAACATAAAGGTAAAGAATCTTCTTCAACTGATTCAATACTTTCTTCTTTGTAAATGTGATATGTAGGCTGCTTTCTTTCATTATACTGCAGAAAAGGAACATTTTCCGATAGAGAACATGCACCTAGTCATTCTAGGAATTCAACACCATAATCATTATCATATTCATCATATATGGTCAAATCAACAATATCATATAACACAAAAAAGCTTGGGACATCAACCTGCTCTTCAACAAGCTGATTTGAAAATTCATTTTCTTGACTGTCTACAAATGAATACATAAAACAATCAGCCTCGTGCTTATCATGATATGGATCATAAGATAAATTAGTATCAAATCAATTCGAGAGAGTAGCTTGTTCTTCAAGTTGATAATCATTCTTTTCAAACACATCCTCATGACATCCTTCAGGAAATCTTATGACATGATCAACCTCCTTCATATTATGCACAGTCTCTGGTTCCTCAACTTTCAATTTCTCATCTAAAATCTGATTTTACAGCTCCTTACATGCTTGAGTATTGTCTTCAACTTCCTGAACATTGTTGAACATCTGCTGCAAAGACATAGACATCCTCTCCATCAAAAGAAAAGATAAGTCTAGTTGAAAGGTTGTTACATAATGGAGCATGGAAGCAACTTCAAGAGGTTGGATTTCTTTAGGCAATTTATAATAAAGACTATCAAACCCCTACTAAAATTTGAGATGGTTTCATCTTTCATTCTTCTCATGGCATAAAAATCTGAAAGGAGTAGATCCCATGACTTTCTCTCACCCCAAAATCTACGAAAATATTCCCTCAATTCATCCCATGAGCTAATCGACTGAGGCTGCAAATGTCTAAATCATGCTTTGGTATCTCCTTGTAAGGACTGAGAAAATTCCCTTATAGACACATCATCATTTTCGATCTCAAAAAGTTCTATAAAATGCTCAAAGGCCTGAATATGTTTTTCAACTGACTTTCTGTCAAGATCTCCATCAAACCAAGGAAGATACTTAAAATGTTTCAGAGGAAAGTCATGAAGGATGTAAGGAAATTTAAGAGGACTGTATCTTTCTTGAATCTTGGAGGGTGTAGGATTAAGAACATAAGGTACAAGCTCAACTTTGGTTTCATTAAGCTCACAATAATGATCATGAACATCACATGGCTCAGAGGAATGATCTTGGTGAATATTGGTTATACAAGAAGGATGTATACCTATAGTTTTCCATGGAGGATATACAAGGGTAGATTTCTGGGCTTCATTTGAATGCAGTAAGTGAAGAAATATTCTTTTGAAAAATTTAGGAAAGGACAAGAAGATATTGATAAAACAAAAAATTACTTCTTGAACTAAACTTAAGCTCGAATACCTAATTTTTCCATACTTCTCTTCCATATCTCTGTTAACAGCTCTCATTCTCCAATGGATTCTTTGAATCACATTTGAAGCTTGATTGGAGTCACCATGGAAACGTTAGCTCTAGATTCTTCTGCCAATGGAATCACCTTCAACTGATTTTCTGATGTGTGGAGTCACCAGACTAGAAATATAGCTAATATGTGCCTAAGTGTCTATTTATCTCATACCTCAGAACTCAACCATGTCGTTCTTTCCCAGGGAAAATTTTCAATTTTGTCCCTGGCAACGATGCCAGAATGTTAACACTCTGTAAATCTGTTCGGTTGATAAACAAACTATGAAGGTAACTTTTTCAACCAACTTTGAGACCCGAAACTAGCCTTTTGGATCCGGAGAGGGCTCTCTTGAGGGGTGAGATCTCTGCACGGGATATGGAATTTAAAGAAGTGGCTATATTTAACACCTTTGATATAATGGTCTCTGGTTATATTGGTGAAATAAAATAAGACATGGGCTATGGAGTCGATTCAAGAAAAAAAACAAAAACAAATGACTCAGTGACTAAAATTTAAGAGGATAAAGGCTAGGTGAGCAACAATATTCAGTGAAAAATAGTAATGTGTGGTGAAGAGAACATATAAGAAGTAACTCAGAGCACTGCTGCAGGTGAATTCAAACTTAGTTTTCAGAAGAAAACATTTTTTCTAAGTGGCACGAACAAGGGGCACTGCGTAGCGAATCCACAAGTTCAAAAATTCATTTCGAAATAGACAAAAAATGATATGAATAAAGACAATAGGAAGAAAATATGCAATGAAGGGAAAAAAATACATCCAACTACTACAACTAGAATCTTCACGTCAATGTTACAGGACCTTTGCATTAAATTTCGATAGAACTCAAATTACTTACAATAGCTACTGCCTATATCGATTTTTCCAAACAACCTCGTTTACATGAAAATGATCCCCATATATAGAAAACTAATTTCACCCTTGGCTGCTATGGTCGAACTACTTCCTCCTAGAATCATGGATCCATTTTCTTTGAAAGAGAACAATAACTTCAACGGATTCACTAAAAATAGAAAACCTGACTTTGCCAAATCATAATCGTAACCGAAATATTCTTTACAATAATTGATCATGATCAAAATTTGACCATATGGTTGTAATGATTCATCACATGCACTGTTGGACACTCTGTCACCCTTGCACAACAACTCTTCTATGCAACAATAACCTATAGCAAAAACGCAGTGGATTGTGGAGCAAACTGAGAAAATAGTCATTAAACATGATATCATATCTCACTAAGAAAAACCTATTTTCCGAAACTGAGAGAGGTTTTTGTAGTTAATATCATTATAAAGAAAAACCTCTCTTGGTTTCTGAAATTCATCTCTAGATGGTCGGAATACGTGTCGCAAAAACATGTCTCGGAAAGGAAATCATGAAAACTGAAACATAGGGCTCAAATATTCCTTCGAATATCCCAATCCTTGACACATTTTACAAATCTGAGAGATTTTATTATTATTTGGTTTGTCCTCGACAGCAAACTCTTGGGGAGTTTCAAAATTACTCTCCACTTGGTCAGAAAGTGATCTTGAAGTTGACCACTAAACTAGTCATTTGTGCAGTGCGACTTGTAGCTTGTGTGCAGAAAAATCCACTGCGCGATGCAATCAACTGCATGATGACATCCCATGCACGAAAAAATTCTATGCGTGACAACATCCTATGTGCGACAACCCATTGCGTGATGGCATCCTCTATGCGACAACATCCTATGCACAACAACATCCATTGTGCGACAAAATCCACTACGCGATGACATCCTCTGCACGACAACATCCTATGCGCAATAACATTCCATGCGTGATGAAATCCATTGCATGACTAAATAAACTACATGACAAAATCCTTTTCATGGTGAAGTGCTCTGTGCAGGGCATAGCAAATTTTGCAGCACACAGTTGCAAATGGAAATGGAAATAATAAATGATAAGCTTCCTTTTGAAACTGATCCTTAGAGATGTTAGATGATGCCAGGTATAAAAATGATATGGGTGCTAACAAGCATGTCTTTGCAAATTGCTGACAAAACTCTACCCTTAGCCATGAAAATCATGGTGCTAACACAGTGACAATAGGTGTGCTCAGAAGCGTAGAATCTTCCATTTGAAAAATTTTCAACATTTCTCTTAGATATTTCTCATGAGGAAGAAATATTCCTTCAAACCTTTGAGTAATTTGCAAACCAAAAAAAATGGCAGTTCCCCTATCATTGGCATTTCAAATTCACATTTCATGGTGGAAGAAAACCATTGTATCAGTGAAGCATTATTACTTCGGAAGATGATGTCATCTACATAGACCAACACAATGAGAAAATCATTGTCCTCCTTTTTTATATATAAGTTGCAATCAATTGTTCCTCTCTTGAACCCTTTGTCTTGAAGATACTTGTCCAGTCTGGAATACCAGGCACAAGGATCTTGTTTCAAACCATATAAGGATTTCTCCAACTTGCAGACAAAGTCAGGGTTATCTGACAGTTGGAAACCCTTTGGTTGTTCCATATAGACTTCTTATTTTAGATCTCCATTTATAAAAGCTAACTTGACATCCATTTGATAGAATTTAAAATCCTTATGACAAGCATAGGCAAGAAACATTCTAATAGCTTCTAATATTGCTACGGGCACAAATGTTTCATCAAAATCTAGTCCTTCTATTTGAGCATACCCTTTGCAAACCAATCTAGCCTTATTTTGTACAATATTTTTTTGCTCATTCATCTTGTTTTTGTAGACCCATTTGGATCCTATTATATTTTTATTTGTTGGCCTAGGAACAAGTTCCCAAGTGTCATTCTTTTCAATCTGATCCAGTTCCTCATTCATTGATTTTAAGCAATTTACATCTTTATTGGCTCCAATAAAGTGCTTGGGTTCCACCATAGATATGAAGGCTATGTGTGATTGCTCCGTGTATTTGATTATCCTTCTCCTGGTTTGTACACCTTTGTCTTTCTCACCAATTATCTGACTTGCAGGATGATTCTGTTGAGTAATTCTGGAGGAAGGATTTGATGTTTATGGTTGTCTTAACTCTTCTTGTTTGGGTGCCTCTTCTCCACCTGATTCATGATCTTCTTGTGACTCTGATATTTGTTTTTCTTCATTTTAATTATTCTCATCATATTCTTCATCTGACGTGGTGATTATTCTTTGTTGATCTTTTTCATGATCTTCTTCATCAATTCGAATGTCAGTACAGTCTACTAATTTATGCATTCTTTTTTTAAAGCATCTATGTCCTTTACTGTTCGTTTCATATCCTAAGAAGATACCTTCATCAACTCTACCATCAAATTTTCCCAAACGATCATCATTATTTTTTATGTATCATTTACTTCCAAATACTTTGAAGTGCTTGATTGATGTAGGTCGACCAAACCACAACTCATATAGAGTTTTATCACTATTCATCCTTAGATGTGCTTTGTTCAAAATATGAACAGCCGTGTGAACAACCTCCATCCAGAATGTTTGTGAAATGTCCATTTCACTCATCATAGCCCTTACCATCTTTTAAACTGATCCATTTTGGCATTCTACAAATCCATTTTGTTGAGGAGTACCTGGAATAATATATTCTCTTTTAATTCCATGTCTGTCACATAATTCTTTGAAGTCTCTTGACATAAATTCTCCTCCCCTGTCTGAGAAAAATGCCTTTAAATTTCTTCCTGTTTGATTCTCAGCTAACGCCTTAAATGTTTTGAACTTATCAAATGTATCATAGTTTTCTCTCAGAAAGGAAACCCACGTAAGTCTAAAGAAGTCATCAATGACTAGCATAAAGTAACGTTCTCCTATAGTTCCTTCCTTTCATGATGGTCCACATAGATCCTTATGAATAATTTGAAGCAGTTTCTCTGAAGATGTGAAACTCTTCAATTTGAATTGAACACGAGTCAGATTCCCCATTTGACATGGTTCGCATACAGAGTTACGAGGCTTAGATATTCTTGGAAGATATTTCACAACACCTTTATTATTCAGTTTGACAATATGATCAAAATTCAGGTGTCCAAGCCTTTTGTGCCATAACCAAATTTCATCAAAATTTCTTAAGTGACATTCCTCAACTTCCTTCAAAGAATAGACATTGTTTTCAGTTCTAAACCCTTTTGCAATCAACTCTCCTATGTTCATTATTTTTATTTTACAATCTTTCATAGTGAATGTGACTTCACATCCTATGTCACACATCTGACTGACACTAAAAATATTATTATTTAATCCATCAACAAACAATACATCTTGAGCTTTGCCTCTTCCATTACTTAATCTTACTAGACCTTTGCCTCTGATCTTTCCTAGAGCATCATTTCCAAAAGTCACATTTTCTGATTTACTTTCTTTTAGTGATATGAACTTACTTTTGTCACATGTCATATGCCTGGAGCATATGTACCAGGGGATATTTTGTTTTTGAGCTGACAACATTAATCCACACTTGTTATCTTCATTCTTCTTCCAAACCTTGATGTTTTCAGCTCTGTGATTTGAATCTGGCTTATAGTTCTTTAGGCGATAGTCTGTAGGTTTATGTCCATAATTATGGCAGATGTAACATTCTGGTTCATTGAATAAAGGATCATAACGATTGTTATGTTTAATCTGCATCTTTTTCCCATCCATCACATGATTTGCAGTCTGTGGTTGTTTGTTACTTGGCTGTCTCATTCTTTGTTGTGGCAGATATTTATTCCTTGGGTGTCTTGATTGCTCATTTCTAAATCTTAAAGAACAATTTAGAACTTTGTGCCCAAAGTTAGAACAGTAAAAACAATATCCATAGAAAAAATATTTTTACCTGGAAAATGATTGTCTTGTTTGAGTAGGTCAAATTCTTCCATGCTGATGATTTCCTTGAGCAAGGGTGTATAATTACTTTGTTCTACAGATTCAGTTCTGGTACCTTTTCTTCACTTCTCCTTGGCAGTTGATTATCTTCGTTTGTTTCTACAGATTTGTTGTTATCAATGGTTGTGGACATTACAAAGTTGATGGATTATGTGTTGCTTGGCTGACCACTACTTGATCCCTCTTCATAACCCAAACCAGTTTTCAACTTTGGATTCCTTTGTTGAATCATAATAGTGGCTAATCCTTCCGAGGCTTTAATACTTGTTAGATTATGATGATATAAGGCCTGAAATTTCTCTAGATCTTTTCTGACAGACACTACTTTAGCTTCCAATTTTTCACCTTTTGTTTTGGCTTCCTTCAATTGTTGTTTGAGGATGTCTTCAATCTTCTTAGATTCTTCTAACTTAACCTTCAATAGAGAAATTTCGTCAAATGGTTCATTGCATGTTTTCTCATACCTGAGCAGTCACTGTTTTTGTT
>JASDQU010104237.1:326331-345324 GCA_032191745.1 Picea mariana | reverse complement strand
AGTAAGGTGACAAAGTCAAGGTGGATTATTTAAATAATCAAGAGAAGTGAAAAAATCAAGAAATGATAAAGTAAGGTGACAAAATCAAGAAGGAATATTTAAATGATAAAATATTGGAGAAATTTCTATTTATGGAAAGTGGTTAACCCTAAATTAAGGAAAATAGGTTAAGTGAACTTGAAATGGGTTAAGTGACCTAAAAATGGGTCAAGTGACCTAGAGTATGAAAGTATAAATAATATAGCAATGGTCTCTTGTAGATCATACTTTTTGTGGATCAATGGAGAGTTTCTTGTGAGAATATCTTTTGGAGTATTGATGGAGAGCTTCCTGTGAGAGCTTCTTGAGAATTTTTGGTGTGGAACACTTGAGCATATTGAAGATCTATAGGTGACTGAGGTAACCAAGGATATCTAAGCCGGATTTCAGAAGGAAGGTGAAGAAAAGAGGGCCGGAATTGAAGGGAGGATAAATTCTTTTGATGATGCTTTCTAAGGTATGTTATTTACAGGTCATCTCACCATTTTTGCTATAAATTTTTTTCTATAATGATTCAGACTGTGAAATTTATATTCCATTGAGAAAACATGCCCAATTATCCATGGTAAAAAATTTAGATTGTGGGTTGTTGTATTTACACTCTGTGGAAAATAGGGTTTGTGGCTATTCCTGAAACTAGTAAAAAACATGTGTTTCGGGTAAAAACATCATAACTTCTTCATAAAAGATAAAAATCCAGTGAGAAAAAATGCGTTGGTTAGGATACAGTCTATAGTATGTTGTGTAATAGTTTCAGATCAATTCAATGAATATTTTGTGTGGGGAACGCTCTACAAGGTCGCTCTCTAGAATAAGCCAAAATTCAGCAAGGTATGACATTTTTGCTATAAATTATTTTCTGAGAGGTTACAAGTAGTACCACCTGGAGGAATTGCATAAAACACATTGAAGAACATTGTGTATCAGTTTCATATCTTTATTCATTAGAAGTACAAAGTTATGATTATTTCAAGTTGGGGTTGTTGACTAATCCAAAACTAGTCATGGTTGAGACAAGTAGTTGATGAGTTGGCACATACATGAGGTGTACAGTTGATTATGTTGGTACATATTGATGAGTCATTGTTGATGATTATTTTACACATGATTGGTATATACTTGGTAAATGTTTGGATGCACTTGTTTATGGTACAATTTGATTACAGGTTGTTTGGCATAGGTTGGTGCATGGTTGATGCACTTGTTTATGTTGACAGATTGATATCTGTTGAGGATTGTTGCCTCATCTCAGTTGGTGTTGATAATGTAAGCTAATTCTTGCATATAGAGCTAGTGCTCTTGTAGAGTTGTACTCTATTCATTTGTTGTTGAAAACCCCCCGGATTGAAGTCCATAATAAAAAGAAAAATTGTACATACATCTTGTGTTCTTTTTTTCCTTGTGGAGATGATTTGTTGATGATATGTTGCTGATGTATGTTGTTGATATGTATTCACATCTAATTGATTATAAATGACAACAATAAGTAATGAACAAATGTTGAATGTTAATTAAGGATTTTTTGTGTAAGAGGGAAGTTTTGGGAAAAAGATCCCCACACTCATTCACCCCCCCTCTAAGTGTGGTAGGTATGTCCAACAATAATTTTATAGCAATACAATAGATTGGTGGTCATAAATATTGGAATTATCTGTGTTCTTATAATTTTTTTTTTTTTTGCATTATTAGCATTACTCTGTTCTTTCCACTGCTAAACAAAACTTTGTTTCTGCAGCTAAAGTAGTGAACAATTTTTCCTTTTTGCATAGTCATTTAGGGATAGATTGGAAGCTAAGACCTACATATATTTTTCATGCACTTCATCAGTTTACGATCCCTAGGTTGATAATTTAATGTAGCAGAGTTCACTTATCGAACTGAATCCTAAGAACCCACTACTGCAAATCATATATAATAGATCTGATTCCATAAACTATTGTGTATTTGAAATTTGTCTCCCTATCAGAGTGCAAGCTTTGATACCATGTTAAATTTTTGAATCTAGCACTTGACAATTACTTTTTATTAAACCCTTTCTTCAATATACTTATTAAGCATATTTTTATTGAATAAAATCACAGTTGAGTTTTAATGATCTAAATTAATAAACCAGCAAAATATAAGACAAGAAACCATACACATTTGCACACGTAATTTTCTAGGTAAATACCCCTGGAAAAGCCCCTAAAGGAAAACCAGTACCTTGTTGATTTTATTAGATAAACTTTGGGCTCCCTTCCTAGGATAATGACCCACTTGAGTAATAATAAAAACCAACAAATGGCCTAGCCTAACACACCTGGTTTTTATTCCCTTGCAACCCCTTTTCTTCTTTCCTTGGACCATGCCCCTACACACTTGGATGAAAGTCATTTTCCACCCAATTAATGAGATCTCCTATCTCACTTTGTGTGTTTCCTCCTCTCACTTATGGTGCCTTTTATAATCTTGAGTTTACCCTAAATCCAAAATTCTAGATCTCCAAAGTGATCGATGGTTGAGATTAGATAGCACCGTCACTTAAGATCTAATGGTTAGGATTTAATTCAACTCACTAATTCCAAATACTTAGACATTAAATTAAATTAAACTCCATTAATTACAAAAATCCTTTCACTTTAATAATAACTTTATTAAAGTGAATCTCCTAAGTCATGAGAGGCATTTGTTGAAGGAAAATCTCCCTGCGGACAGGTAGATCTCCTCTTGAGAGCTAGACTCTTAACTCTTAAGACAGAAGATGCTTATCATGGAAACTGACTTCATTTTAGATCTAGATAAACTAATGTGTGAGGAGGAAGGAGAAGAGAAGTACCTTTTATCGGAATTTGTCCCTGCACGATCTGAGTTGAGCTCCAATCTTTTGCTCCTCGACAAGCCCTGTAGACAAACGAAAGTACAACCACTTCCTACTCTACTGAGATTAGCTTAAAACAGATCTGTCTACTTAGAGACAAGTTCATGTGAGATCAAGCACAAACTAGAAAGAAACAGGCCAAGCAGATTATATCGATGAGAACAACAACGAAGAAAACTTACAACTGTAGATACGAGTCCAACAACTTCATCAAGTCCTCCTTGTCTAACCCTTGCTCAAAAGATCCATGATCAGAATGACAATAACTTCACTGATTATTCTCCTCCACTTCACTGTGTGTTTCCTATGAGATCATAAGTTTCATGCTACTAATCATTCTCCATTTCACCATGAGAGGGCCTACTTATATAGGTTTAGAGAGGCCCAACCACTAGAGATATCTTTGGGGTAAGTTGAGGATTTTCCTCCTTCAGTTAGGGATCTTCCCTAAGATCATGGATTGACTAAGGATTCGAATCCAACTGCCTTCAAAGATTGAAGGGATCTTTCTCTCATTCTTCTCAACAAACCAACTGTTGCCCATAATAGGTAGCGCTCCTCCAAAAGGGCAGTCAGAGCGTTATAACACTCCCTAGTAATGTATAGGGGGGCACCAACACTCCTAATAGCAACAAAGCTCATCCAAAATGGCAGACAAAGTGTTATAACTCTCCCAGATAGTCTATAGGGGGGTGCCAACACTCCTGAGAGAGGTATAGGGGAGCGCTCTCCTCTAAAAACTCAATTTTAGTGGTTCTTTCAAATGAAAAGAGGTTCATAAACCCAACAAACCATTCCTCTTCTTCCAAATCAAATGTTTGAGGTGTTTCAAATGTCCTTATAATGTCCTATGTCATTATAAGAATGACATAGGAATTATGGCAGTATGTTTCTTCTAACACTTGTGACCAAAATGCGACACTTGCAACACTTGTGATGACAACACTTGCGACACTATCAAAGTGAGTAATTTTGATGTGTAACAGATTTCCCCCCAAAGTATGAAGTTAGAAGACGGGAACTGATAACTGAAATGCTTTGCAGACTTTCAAGCAAGGGTATAGACACAGAGAACCTAACAGAAGCTGCACACAAGCATCCAACAAATATTATGACATGTTTCAAACCCAAGGTAGGCATACCTATGCTTGGGTGATAAAGACTTGTAAGGTATGGCTGCCATAAAATACACTGCAGATCCATAATTGTATTGATAAAAGGTATATCCACTGAGGATACAGTGTGGGTCTATACTCCTATGACCGGAACTGATCGTAGCACGAAGAATACAAAGTGGATCTACGAGGTTACAAGACATAGCCACGACTAATACAAAGTGGCTCTATGTGACAGTATATGTGTCATTATTCAAGAGAAACTCCTTCGCAACTTGGGCAAAGTACATATCAGAGTGATCACTCAACCCAGGGTCTTCTGACTGATCTCAATGTAGTACGAATATAACCATGTGAATATATGTATTGATGTCGAACATGGCAGAAACCACTTGATTACCAGTCAATGATGTAAACTGTTAACAAGCATGAGGGAAATCATCATTAATGTCAATGATTCCCAAGGTACCCTAGTACATTCCAATGAATGTGAATGGATGAGCTGAAGTCGAACATCTGTGGAATCATTCGATCAGAAGTCAATGATGTAAACCCACTGTCAAACATGAGGAGGCCTGCCATTGAGGCATGCAGGTCCCAAAGTAATAATTGGTTTCTAAGTCTAGTTCCTAGATAATGTGTTGAAGTCGACGGGAATAAACTCGTCAAAGGAGGGCCTTGATGTATCCCCCATCAACGACATGAAATAGACATAGAGACGTAATTTGTAGATCAAATGAACATGGAATGACACGGGTATTGAGACAAGATATTTGTGATGGTTGACTCTCGAGGAGGATACTTCCCTTGAACACTGAGGCACAACAGCAGAAACATGACATGGACCAAAACAAGATGATGCAATGGATACTGTGACTTTCGTCAGGTGACCCAAAGGAGTAAGAAAAACTCAGAGGATTGGTTCAGTGCAGAGGTTCAATGGATTAAGATGTGCGCAAAGACAAAGTGTCGTGTTCAAGGGAGACTCTAATAGTTACTTGGTAATGTTCTCAAAAAATTGCTTGGCTTGCTTCTTTCAATTTTTCCCCCATCCAGATAGATGAGTACCTCTTTTTGATTTAACGAGCTCGAGGAGGGTAACACATGCTCGATATAACTCACCTTCGATAAGTTCCTCTTCCTTTGTTTAATGAATTGGAATAAGTAAGGGTTAAATCCCGTATGGTCCTGTCGATGTTTGTTTTAATGAGTCCAAAGACAGAAAACTCGAAGGTTTTTCATGATTATAGAGTATGGAAAAACACTTAAAAGAGAACTCTCTCAGTTCCTTTTTCGTAAAGTAGTCGGATGAGACCGAAAAAGAGATAAACTATCGCTCAATAGACATTTTCTTCAGATACTTTAACGAGCGTGAAGAGAACAAGGTCGCTCGGTAACCTTTTCATGTTTAGAGAGTCTGAAAAGAACTTAAAGATGACTCCAATGTTGTCCTTTTTCATAATGTTAGTCTCGCGAGGCCGAAAAAGAGATAAATTATCACTCGAAAGATGCCCTTTCAAACCTTTTAACTAGTGGGAAAGGAAGCAAGATCACTCGACGATCTTTTCATGTTTAGAGAGTCTGAAAAGAGCTTAAAGGACACTCTAGGGGGTTCCTTGTTCGTGTATCCATATAGGTTTGAAAAAGAGATAAAAGTTTACCTGGATGCATTCTCATGTATTTACGAGCACGAGAAAGAACAAAGACTAAGCTCAGTGTGCCCCCAGCTTGAAAGCTAGTGGCTTAACTCTAGAATGATCACCAAAGGCTGGAGACATGCCCTCCAAGCTTCAATTCATTCACTGACTTTGAGGTTGTCACCAATTTCTTAATTAGATGAGAAAAAGGAGAAGGGTGGATGAAAATAAGGTTCAAGAGAGGTGACTGTTTCATTTTTTAACGAGCTTGACACAAGAAAAGAACTATGCTTAGGGCCTCTGTTTCATTTTTTAACGAGCTTGCCACAGAGAAGAGAAACTATGCTCGTAACCTCTGTTTCATTTTTTAACGAGATTGCCACAGAGAAGAGAAACTATTCTCGTAGTGTTTCTTGATCATGGCTTCCAAGAGAATAATGCTCTGGAAGGATACCATGTCAAGGGATGAAACTTGGTCATGGCTCCCAGGAGATCTTCGTTGGATGGAAGATAATTACTCGGGAAGGAACACATGTAAAGGGTCGTGATAGGAGTAAGGAGATCAGGCTCCAATAATCCTACCGAAGAAATCACCATGTCAAGTACCGGGTCCAAATCATCAAAAGTTGAAGGTGTGGGAGACGATAGAAAATCGTCGTCGGGAGGGGAGATAAACCGTATATCTACCCGGATTTCTTCACGAGGGGGAAGAAAAGAGGATCGATGATGGTTATTATTCCAAGGTAACTTGTCAATGCGAAACATTTCCAGAATAGATTCATCAAAAGGAAAAATGGGGGAAATGTAGTCGATTGTAGATGACAAGGGACTCAACCATGATTACATTGAGGAAATGTCAGGCGCCAATAGATGTTGGTCATCCGACGAGGGAGAAGCGGATTGGGTAGAAACGTATGATGTTTTGGCTAGACTAAGTGGCACGATGTCACTTAGTGCATCGAATTCCAACGGATGAGGTACAATCCAAGGGTTAGATGATTCCAAAGATTGATAAGCCACGGTCAAAATCATATCGACGGTGGCAATATGATGTGTAGTCGGTGGAAGTGGTGTAGGGAAGGTACCCATGAGGCTAGAATCTTTCAGTAATCTAACACCAACACTTTCATACGTGATCTTGTGGTCTCCCAAGAAAGGAATATTGTTGGTAGCGAGAACGTGAGCATCAGTCGTGAAGAAATCCAACTGATCAACAATGACAATTTTTCCCTGATGAGGAAACTGGACACATTGAAAAACTGACGAGGCAATGACACTCATAGCATAAAATCAAATTCTTCCAAGTAACAAGTTGTAATCGAGGGGAGCATCAACCACCTCGACATCAATAGTAATAATTTTTCCACCCAATTGGATGGGCAGGGATTGTCAAAGTCCATGGGGGTGAAAACCTTGCCCATTGAAGGAGCGCAACATCATTGGGGATTTGTTGAGTGCTAGTGATTTTAAACCTTTCCAACATGCCAAAGACATGACACAAGTCGAGGCTCCCTCATCCAAAATAGTTCGGTGGATTTGTTGGTTGTGAACAACAACATCAACTTGGAAAGCAAGTTGGTGGGAGAGTTGAGACATATAATTATCCAGGATAAACATGATATGGTTGGACGACTCAGGATCAATAGTGCCAAGAGTGGCTAAGAGCGTTCTACGTTGACTAGGGTAGTGTTGTAGAACTTCTAACGTAGACATAGCACACAGTGCTTGAGCCAAATATTCAACAATGTTGTAGTTTTGGGCGGCACGTGAACTAGGATTAAAGGTAGCTTTACGTATAGTGCTCTTAGGAGGGTGTAAGATAGAGTCAAACGTGGGTTTCTCAATCTGAAGTGGTCCAAACAGCGGATTAACCAATGGAAGACTAACGGAGGACGATGATGGATCTGGTAAATTACCAATACAGTTAGTGTCTTTTCCTTTGTCAGGGTTACCTAGGGTGTCGTATGTCTTAGAGAGAGTGGTCAAATTGATCCCATTAAACATATAAATATGTGCAGTCGACGAGGCCTCATCATGAGGATCACTAGAACTTCCCCCAGGAGAGGGGCTTTGAGCAACCATGGATTGCTGCTGTGGAAAAGGTTGAGTAAGCACAACGGGTTGTGACTTTCCTTGGAAAATTTTGGCCACTTCATTGCAAAGTGGACAGTCTCAAGTGTAGTGATTGTCACCACAAATGATACACGTGAATTTCAGTTTCCGTTGTGGTTTCTTTTCGGTAGCAGGCATTTGATTTTTTGGTTGTTCATTGTTATTTTTTTTATTTATTCTTTATCTTCTTCTTACCTCCGGATTGTTGTGAAGGGGCAGATTGAACTGCATTCACCTCAGAGATCTGAGTTTGAGGGGAGGTAGAGGAGATTGTGGTCGATTGGAAAAAAGATTGAGTTTTGATGAAATCGATAACACCATCCGCATGAGATGAGGATGATGGTTTAGATGGATCGGTATTAGCTCAAGTAGCATTCAGAAGCAAATCATACAAAGTACCAGATTGGGAATAAACCAAATCTGAATACTGAGCCCGAGCGATGACTTGTTCCTCTGTGACCGCACCACCCATAGCGACATCGCGAGCGATCGGGGGTAACAATGATTTAGTAAACCATTCCACCAATAGTATGTCAGGAATGATTGCCTTGATCATCCTTCATCGTTGCCTCCACTCATGAATATGGTCAAAGATATGCACGGAGTTAGTTTGACGAAGGGAGGTCAAGAGTTCAGTACCCGTCTCGTAGAGAATAGGCAGTTGAAAGTGCGCGAGGAAAGACATGGCAAGGGAATTGAAATCATGAAAAGAAGCACGTGGTAGTTCAATATACCACTTTGCTGCCGAACCGACAAGTGTTTGCTGGAAAAGACGCAAATGTACAGAATCATCCATGAGGGAGTTTGATGAACACCACAAATGGAAAGTCATCACATGGTTGTTCGGATCTTCACCAGGGTTTCCGTCAAATTTCGGAATATCAGAAGGAAGTTTAGCTGGAATGACTGGCCAAACCAGTGAATGAAAAATAGGATCATTAGTTAACCGAGACAAGTCTGGGAGATCCAGAGTCGCAAGGAAAGGTAGTTTTTGGTTAATTTGTGAATGATACTAGTGCGGCATAAGAACACCAGTAGGACCATAAATTGGGTTAGGTGGATAGTTGTAACTAGTAGGTCCTCCTACATACGGTTGTTGTTGGCTAGGATAAATAGGATTCGACAATGGATGAGAAACATTGGCATAACCCGATGGGTCCTGAGCATTATAGGCCGAGTGATTTTCTTTCCCATGAGAAGGTTAAACATTTTTCCCTTGAGAATGGTAAGGAGTAGATCCCAGAGGCGGATACACATTAGACCCATGAGGAGGATAAGACTGTGGTCTTGGAGAACTCCAGGTGGTGTTTGGGATGCCGCCCAGATAAGATTGTCCGTAAGATGTTCTGGAAGGAACAAGATTGGATACTCCTCCTAGTGGGTTATTATACGAGTGCCCCCCAACATGGGGTTGAGTAAAAGTTCCTCCTGAAGATACTCCCCAGGATTGTGAAGGGTTTCCAGCAAACGAGGGTTCCCCCCTGCCAGTGATGGATTTATGATCGGGGTATGACTGGAAAATGGAGGTTTCCCTCCAGGAGGAGCATGAAAAGGTTCGTTGGATGGTGGTTTCCCTCCAGCCAGTTGTGTTTGGCCAGCAGGGGTTTGTGTTCTCGGGTGAGAAGATGTCCTAGTAGGATCTTATGGAACATGTGGAGCTGTAGAGTAAAGCTTGTAGAAACTGGGGAAGATATTGAAGTGCCTTGGAGATGAGTAGAGGTGATGAGTCCAGCATTAGGATGGACTTGTGCTGGTGCAACAGTAAGGTTAATAACCTGATCGACTGGGTGATTCAAGGTTTGACCGGATGGTCCTGTTTCACTAGGAGGGTCATGAGGTTGAAAGGGTTGTCGAAAGGATTCAAAATGTTCATAGAGATCGCGTCCTGATGAAGTCCTCCATATAGAACGAGCAGGGGTGGGATTGGTATTTACTGCGGTGCTAGGACGAATAGGAGTCCTATACTCGTCACCAAAGATTGGTTCTGTGGATCCCATATATGTTTCGGTAAAGATCCTCTTTGGTAATAGTGGGATCTCTTCGTCTATGATGTTCCCAAGGGAGTTTAAACGAACCAAAAGTGGTTCGAGAGGAGTTACCGACACAGATGTAGTGGGATTTTCAACTGTGACCAAAGCGCCTTCTGAGTTATGTAACGGAGGAGAAATAACACTTCTAGAGTCAGATTGATTTTCTACCTCTCTACGGTAGTTGTTTTCTGGAGGATTAGGAGGTAAGGGTTGATATCCTTCCAGAGGAAACCCTTGAATCCTACGTGATCGACAAATACCTTTATCGTCTATGGGCTCAATTGTGGAGAATAACAAAACACACTGAAAATCTAGGGCCAACTAACAAAAAGTAACAGCATACGCTAATCAAATCTGGGAATCAACCAAGCAAACAAAACTTCTTTCAATGATCGTACTAGTTGGTGATTAAATCCAACATCGCGTGATCAAGTCAAGAAGGGGATAGGAAATGGTGGAACAGTTACAATGGTGACCTGCTTAACGGACTTTCACCTTGGTGCAAGCTTCCACGCAATAATTGTGGATTTACCCTCCAAGGAGCCCGAGTGAGTTTGACCAATATCTGTTCCAGGTACAGTGAGACTTCCCTTCACCGTCACCTTGTGTAAGTTCCTAAAGATTATGGAAACTAAAGACACCAATTCGCAGTGAGTCCCTGGGTGGGTACAGTCGACAGTCCGATCCGAAACGTATGGGCAGAATAACAAGCCCAAAATCAACTTGAGAGGCTCCCACACATAATCATGGGTATACCCGTGACCCCCAATATATGATCTGACCACTACAAACAATTGAAACATGAAGGGATAATCTCTGTAATTCGCCCAAATGCGACCTCATGCGTAACCCTTGTGTGAGAGGGGGATCCCAGAAAACCAATATGACAATTGGATTTGATTCTCCCTAGCTTAGGATGCTAATGTTTGTTTTGAAAACTTTGGAGAGTTGTACTCACAGCCTAATCCAAAGTGCTAACCCTAGTCTATTGTTGGTGGAAGATCCTAAAAACAAAAAATGTTCTAGATAATTTTTAATTAGCGTTCATTTTACAACTGTTCTTTACTCAATGGGTGTATGAAAGTGAAACTGATGGAATGATGACTCAATTCCCAAAAATATGCATGAAAGATGATAAGCAATCGTTTCTTTTCAATGAACACCTATTTAAGGGAAAGAGAAAGAGTCATTTTCACTCTCAAACACTAATATGAAATGTCCTCCATCAATCGGTTCTCACTCGAATCCAATGCAATACTATTTTTTTTTTAAAAACGCCTTCTAATATGAAAACCAATCACTAAAATGTATCTTTGTCATTTGTATGCGAATGATGATTAATTCAATGCAAAAACTTCTCCTGCGAACTACCCTTTCAGATCAAGGAGATTCAGACAAGTATAAGCAGATTTCACACAAATGATACACACCCTCTTGCTAGGATTGAAACAAGAAGCAAACTGAAAACAAAAGATAACAAAGCAAAATCAAACAATTCACACAAAAGAGAGATGTTTAAGAATGATGACTTCAAAAAACCAAATAAGATGATTCATAGATTTATGACGCCTTTCACCAGAGTTCCCGCTCAGTCGGATGGGAGAGAAGAAAGTAGTGGATTGATTTCAAGCTCTCAACAACAGAAAAACTCAAAATAAGGAAGAAGGCCACCAAATCTGAACAACAAAGTGCTTATTTATCAAAAGGAGGGATGTCAAAGTTCAATAGGAAGAAGCATTGAATCACAAAGAATCTCAGCAAGTGAAAAAACAGGGTTTGGACCTCAGAAAAGACAATTTTGGAAGGTATTTTTGCAAAGGAGAGGTTGGGGCTCTGGTGTAAGGGACACCAGAGTGTTATAAAGCTCTTTCTAACACCTTTAGGGAGTTCTGGCACTGGGCTAGCATAGGCACAGGGGCGCCAGGCTTCAAAAACTCGGAAAATTGTCCAAAAACCCAAAATTTCAGTCAAACTTTGGCAATCAAGATGAATGTGATGGGGTAAAGAGTCAATCAGCATATGAAATCAAACATATGGGGTGAACAAGGTCTAAAAACAACAAAGGGTAAGACAAGGTCTATGAGGAAGACCAAAACTGAAAAGTTTTGATTCGTCCCCAGCGGAATCGCCAATTTCTGTTGAAGGAAAATCTTCATGCGGATAGGTAGATCTCCTCTTGAGAGCTAGAATCTTAACTCTTAAGACATAAGATGCTTATCATGGACATTGACTTCCTTTTAGATCTATATAAACTAATGTGTGAGGAGGAAGGAGAAGAGAAGTATCTTTTACCAGCGTTTGTCCCTGCGCGATCCGAGTTGAGCTCCAATATTTCGCTCCTCGACAAGCCCTATAGACAAACGAAAGTACAACCACTTCCTACTCTACTAAGATTAGATTAAAATAGATCTATCTACTTAGAGACAAGTTTATGTGAGATAAAGCACAAACTAGAAAGAAACAGGCCAAGTAGATTATATCGATGAGAACAACAACGAAGAAAACTTACAACCGTAGATGCGAGTGCGACAGCTTCATCAAGTCCTCCTTGTCTAACCCTTGCTCAAAAGACCCACGATCAGAATGAAAATAACTTCACCGATTATTCTCATCCACTTCACTGTGTTTTTCCTATGAGATCATAGGTTTCATGCTTCTAATCATTCCCCATTTCACCATGAGAGGGCCTCCTTATATAGGTTTAGAGAGGCCCAACCACTAGAGATATCTTTGGGGTAAGTTGAGGATTTTCCTCCTTCAGTTAGGGATCTTCCCTAAGATCATGGCTTGACTAAGGATTCGAATCCAACTGCCTTCAAAGATTGAAGAGATATTTCCCTCATTCTTCTCAACAAACCAACTGTTGCCCAGAATAGGTAGTGCTCCTCCAAAAGGGCAGTCAGAGTGTTATAATGTTCCCTAGTAATGTATAGGGGGGTGCCAGCACTCCTAATAGCAGCAACGCTCCTCCAAAATGGTAGACAGAGTGTTATAATGCTCCCAGATAGTCTATAGGGGCCGCCAGCACTCCTGAGAGAGGTATAGGGGAGCGCTCTCCTCTAAAAACTCAATTTTAGTGGTTCTTTCAAATGGCAAGAGGTTCATAAACCCAATTAACCATTCCTCTTCTTCCAAATCAAATGTTTGAGGTGTTTCAAATGTCCTTCTGAGGTCTTTATAAGCATGACATAGGAATTATGGAAGTATGCTTCTTCTGACATTTGCGACACTTGCGACCAAAATGCGACAGTTGCGACACTTGTGATGACGACACTTGCGACACTATAAAAGTGAGTAATTTTGATGTGTAACAACATTAAGGATGAATTCCACGTGTTAGACACAAAATTGATGTGGAAGTACCTGTCCAATGCTACAAACATCAACAATATCTACCTAATTTCACATTGTTTTTGTTGCAATGTTAGTTTTTTTTTTTTCCACGGAAAAAATTCGTAATTTTATTAAAGGGTATAAAATTACATTCGCAGATATATATTTTCTATTGAAGATAGCCAAAAATATATATTATCTGTGTAGTGTCTCTTACAATTTTGTGTGTTCTTCATTTCAGTATATGCCCATCTTATATCAGGTGGTGAGTAGACANTCTGCGAATGTAATTTTATACCCTTTAATAAAATTACGTTCGCAGATATATATTTTCTATTGAAGATAGCCAAAAATATATATTATCTGTGTAGTGTCTCTTACAATTTTGTGTGTTCTTCATTTCAGTATATGCCCATCTTATATCAGGTGGTGAGTAGACAGCGACCCATAGACTTTCTAGTTATACATAGGTACCAAAAGTATCAAAAAATATTTGTCAATTATACACTTTGTGTTCCTAATTAGAGTTCCCAAAAAAGATATATCAGCTGCAATTATTTATATTTGTTCTTCTTGAAAGGGCCTGTGAAAGTCAAAACTGTCTTTAGCCGTATGTTATGTGATGTGCCAGCTTCCAAAATCTATCTGCATGGCTTCTTTGGATAGCCGATCAGCGATGGGGTTCCTTTCCTTGTAAATATGAGAGAGAGAAATAGTGTCAAAAGTGGTAATGATCCTCAGAACTTCTGCCAGGTAAGGTCTGAGTCTAGTCATATGACAATTTTGTGCTTGGTTTTCCCAATTGATGATGATCAAGGAGTCCCCAAAAAATTGTGGAGTGGTGACACCCTTTTTTGCTGCAAAAAGGAGTAGTAGTTTTAAGGCCTGGATTTCAACATAGTTGTTTGTACCGGGCCCCAACCCAACTCTGCGATGAAAATAGAGTTGTTCTGTTAGAAATAAGCATCCTCCCCTCCCCCCCCACATAGTGTAATTGATCCCCCAAGGCTGCGCCATCAAAATAGGACCATGTCCTTCCTTTGTCGATCTTTTCCTCCGGGGGAGTTCGGCTTAAGCCCCATCCCAAACTCTTTCCTTGATTTAGATGATAGATTATGCTTAAGGATTTTGTGGCCACTCGTAGAGGTGATTGTGGGTCATCCCAAAATAGTGTGTTGTTTCTGGCTAACTAGATTCCCCATGTTGCTAGGATAGGCAAGGCTTTTAAGTGTTTTGGAGTTGTCAGCTTAAGCCATTCTTTTAAGGCTTCTTCGAAGGAGGATCCTCACCATCGGCCTATGTCAGGGTTTAAATTGGAGGCTTCCATCCAGACTAATGAGGTGAAGGGGCAATGCATAAATAAGTGATCTATCGTTTCTTCCTGCATTCTGCAGAGTGAACACCGACTTAGCCCATGGAATTGTTTCTTCTGAAGAATATCCCAGGTGGGAATTTTGTTTTCTAGAATAGACCAAACCAAGAGTTTGCCTTTGGCTGGAATTTTCAGCTTCCATATTTTCCTCCACCACCATTTCTCATCTTGTTGTATCGTTATAGTGCTTATTTGAATGTAACCTGCTTTTGGAGTATAAGTGCCTCCCGAATCGCCATCTCAAATGAGTTCATCCTCATCTTTAGTTAAACATATGTTTGACCTCCTAAGAGAAAGGATGAAAAGGTCCCAAAGAATATCTTATGGCTCATTGAGTCCCAGGGATATCCCCGTTTTCCATCCTTGTTGCCACATTGTTGTGTAGAGGGGATCGACAACTTGGGAAAGGTAGAAAAAACCCCTTCGATCTAAGGTTGATAAAATTTCATCTGGGAGGATGTGTTCTCTCATATAGCGTACCCAAGGGTCTCGCATGATTCTGAGTGAGTTACCAGACCCTACCTTCCAGGCTAAGGAGTTACCAACTACATCAAAGGCCCATTGTACCACCTTCCACATTACTGAGATCCCTGATGTTCCGGTGCCAAGGATTTTGATCCATTCTAGTAAAGAGAGTGGGGCCACATAATTTTGAAGGGTCACTTTGGTCCATAGGCTTATTGTCGAAATTAGTCGCCAAACTGGTTTTTCCGCCAGATCTTTTAAGAACAAGAAAAAAAAATTTAGTCCCCATCCGCCCAAGGCCTTTGGTTTCACAATTTTCTCCCAGCGAACCCAGGGCATCACTCGGTTTTTTGATTTCCCCCTCTAGAGATAAGAGAAAGACATTCTTCTTGCTTTTTCTAGAAATCCTTTTGGGATCCACAAGAGGGACATTCAGTATACCGGGATTTCTTCCAGCACCGACTTTATTAAAACTAACCTTCTTACCCTTGATAACGATTTATTGCTCCAAAATTGCCATCTTTTTTCTAGCTTTGCCAAAAGCCACGTCCAATCATTCTTCTTATAATCATTTGGTTTTAAATGGAAGCCAAGGTATTTGAGGCCTTCTTCCAGATTTTGTGTTTGAAAGGGGAGAATATCTAAATAGTTTTGTAAGTCCTCATCCCCAATCCGAGAGAAGAGTATATTGGATTTTTGTGCATTAATTTTCATACCCATTGCAATTTTGAAAAGTGTGAGACCCTTCGATAATAAGTTTGCATCCCTCTTCGATCCATTGCAAAAGATTAGTATATCATCCACAAAGAGTAAGTGGGTAATGGCCATCCCATTTGATATTTTTATACCAGAGAAATGACCACCCACATTTTCCTCTGCCAAGTAGCGACTAAGGCTTTTGGCTACAAGGAGGAAAAGTAGAGGAGATAGGGGGCATCCTTGTCGTATTCCTATTTCCGCTTGAAAAAAGTTGTGGCAGTACCATTGAGTAGAATGGAGAAGGAGACCGTGTTCAAGAAATCCATTATCCATTTGACGAAGGCCATTCTGAAGCCCAGATGAATCATAAGCATTCTGATGTATAACCAATTTACCCTATCAAAGGCTTTGGAAAGATCTATTTTAATCATGACTTCTTGTAGCTTCTTTAGTTTTATGCTATGAAGACCTTCTTGTTCTACTTCGATAGCCTCATGTATCTTCCTGCCTTAGAGAAAGAAAAATTGTTCCCCAGAGATGTGTTTTGATAGAATTGACTTTAGCCTTCTACTGATAACCTTTGAGATTATCTTATACAGAAAATTACAAAGGGAGATTGGTCGAAAGCCTTCAAAGGAGGAAGGCTTGTCTGTCTTAGGGATCAGTGTTATGAAAGTAGTGTTGATTGGGTTGTGTATATGTCCTCTCTCCCTCGATTCTTCAAACACCCTCAGGAGATCATATCTGAGAATGTCAAAGAACCCCAAGTAGAATTCAATTGGCCAACCGTCTGGGCCAGGGCTCTTCCCTTTTTGGAAAGTGTGTAAGACTTATAACATCTCTTTTTCAGTAACAAGGGTCATTAAGGATCCAACTTCATTCTCTTCTACAAATCTGGGGAAGAGCTAGGCCACCTTAATAATTTCGGCAATCGATGGATCCTCGTGAGCTTTAAAAAGTGCCTTAAAATGATTGGTACCCAAATTGGCTAATTCGTTGAACAATGTTACATTCTCCCCCCTCTGATTTCATACACTCCAAATGGTGTTGGCCATATTCTGACCTTTGACAAAGGCCTGAAATAATTTTGTGTTTTCATCTCCACAAGCTAGCCACAACACCCGACTCTTTAGCCTCCAATGTGCCTCTCTTTCTTCTAGTATTACCCTGTGTATTTTTTCCAAACCATACAGGTGATCTTTTGCTTCCTGGTTAAAGAAACCTTGACCAGTCCCATCTTGTAGTTTTGTTAGTTCCAAGTTGATATCTCTCAGTTACTGATCATCTTTTAGTTTCTTTACTTTGGCCCAATTTTTAGTTTCTTGTTTGAGTCTTTTGAGATTATCAACAAAATGTACTATCGTTGGGGTCTGGGATTATTCTAGAAGTTTCACCCATAGCTCCCTTACTAGTTCAAGAAAGGTTGTATCTGTGAGCCAACCCTAGAACAATTTGAAGGGGCTTGTCACCTTTCTAGAGATGGTCCTAAATTCGAACATAATCGGTAGATGATCTGATTCTCCCCCATAAGTTACCCATTGTCATACTAGAGCAGAAGAGTCCAGAAGATAATCTGTTAGTAAGAATATATCCAGTCATTTGGACACCCAGTCCAACCCAACCCGTCTGTTACACTAGGTAAGAGAGAGTTTTTGGGGTTCCACGTTCACCATCCCTCCCCGGTCTAGGAAAATTAGGAAGAAATTGTTTAAAGGGTTCGAAACAACTCTAGGTTCCCAAACCTCTGAGGCACCTAATGAGAAGTTGAGGTCTCCACCAAGTATAAAATATTTATGCTTAAACCATTTGCACTCAGCTAATGAGTTCCAATAAATTTTTCTATCCCGGTGAGGACCATAGATGTTTATAATAGTTAAATTGCATCCAAGGTCTATGGAGAAAATAGTAAGTCTGATCCCCGAGGTAAAACCCCAAACACTTTCTAGTTTACAGTTCCTTTTCTTCCATCCAGTGGCCAAACCCCCCAAGCGGCCTCTAGCATCCACTGCTGCAAACATCCATCTCGTGAGTAAAGTTTCCAAGGTCCTAATCACTGCTGTGATATCCCCTAGAGTTTCTTGCAGAAGAATGACATCTGGCGAGCATTGATCAACCAATATTCGTAAGGATGATTTTTTAGTGGGGTTCACCAACCCCTGATAGTTGAAAGAGAGGATTTTCATGAGGTAAATCCTTCTTGGGGATGCTTTTCTCTAAGAACCCATTCGATTGAGGATTGTCTACCTGATGGCAGGTCAATTCTGGCCTGATCTTGTTCCAGATATAAATTTGATTTGTGGCCCCTACCTTTACCCACCAAGTGCGACCGAGTTAGTAAGCCCAGACCTCAGCCAGTCGTCAAGAGAGATCCACTCTCCAGGAGATCCTCCTTGACCACCGATCTACTCTTAAGGTGGTAACAAAATATTTTGTCTTCCAAAGAGGAGTCTATTGACACTACTACATATGGGTGGATTATTCCACGAAAATTTTCCACGCTTCCACTATTTTCATCATTTTTTTAAACAAGGCGGGATTTTCATCGATATTGCCATGAATGTTCATTGCAATATCCACGAAAATATTATTTTAACCTAGTCTGGATTTTCATCGTTATAGAGATGAAATTTCATGGCAATAGTGACGAAAATTTTTCGTATCTCATTGGTCGGCGTTAACGGCTAGTTGACTATTTTATCTATATATATGTGACTTTAAGAGACTTTGCAACACAATTGCTATAGGTGCAACACTGTTCTTGGATTTTGTTTGAGCTGTTTATTTTTTCCGTCACCCACCGGTTGAAAAAATCCAATTCTCGATCTACATAGCTCGGATTTTGAACTTGAAAGGTTAGTATGTTATTTTTTATTGATGTACTCATTTAACTTGTAATTTTTTTTTCAAATGTCCAAATTTCATTTAGCTTGTTTTTTCCTTGATAATATATTATAATATGTGTAGTACCATATTTCATGTCTTTGGTTTTTGGATCTAGTTAGTATATTCTATGGAAAAGGGTATGTGGATTCCATAATATTCTAGGTTTATGGAATCCACATACCCTTTTCCCTTCAATTGTAGCTATAATCTCTCTCTCTTTTCATTGATAAAGACATGGAATTGCTCTTGAAACTCAACCCTGATTAGTGAAATGACAGTAATTGATTGCTATATTCCCTGCTTTAGCAGGGACTAATAAGATACATAAACACTAACCCTAAACTTATGTTAGGTATATATGTCGTTATTATATAAAGAAAACATTTGTACACATATGACCTTATTATAAAGATGTTATCTATGTCATCATGATGTTGATCCTCTACACATA
>JASDQU010104237.1:309944-324452 GCA_032191745.1 Picea mariana | reverse complement strand
ATCCCTCTCCTGCATGTGCAAAGCGCTAAGGCTTGTGCACCTTTATTTGATCGGATGGTTGTTGTTCCTATAGATCGGCGATCCAACTACCACTATTGATTTTCCTCCTGATATTTCTTGCCTTCTGCTCCTTTGAATCCTTAAAGAGTCACTTCGACACTTAGCCGAATTGTGGATCTGTGCACTCCTTGAAACAAATTCTTATGCAAGGTTTGGTTTCATTGTTGTTCTTTCCATCAATGAAAAGCACACTCTTCTTGTAAACATGCCAACACAAAATCCTCCCTAAATGGGGAGGTATGATCCATATTGGATCATTGTATTATTTTTAATTTATCTCGCTGCTTTCAGAGTGGAAAAAATTGGAGGAATCAACTTGTAGGGTCATTTTAGTGGTAGGTCCCAATTTGGAAAATTGGGGTCTGGAACCTTCCACAACCATTTTGAGTCATTAAATGGATTTTTTGTGGGTTTAGGTATAAAAACCTATGAATACCTCCTTTATGTTGTTCTAGACTTTGATACCTTTCTGATGGTGCATACCGTGCATCAATTGGAGTTTGTATGCAAAAGTTATGACTCCTGCAAGTTGACCAATCGTGTTGACCACCATGGTATGAGAGGATGCCACATCATCCCCCATTACTCACACATATGGGGCTAGCAATGTGAGAAATTTCAAGAATATTCTAGAAGGTTCAAAACCATACCATAATTGAGGGTTGAGGAAGTAAAAACCCTACCCCTAGATGGCTATCAGGCTATGTTAAATATCAGGCCACAAGGAGGAGAAAGGGTTCCATTCTATACTATTGTATTTTTTTCCATAGTGAATAAGGACAATTGGGAGTTGGAAATTAAAGAGAATAATAGAGGGGGTTAATGTTCTATAGTAGTCAGATAGGCCACAAATTTTAGGTGACTCCATAGAGAGTGTCTTCTCCTTCGTACTTGCATCATATTCCATACCGGAGAAAATAGCGTAGAGCAACCTCACCTTCTAGTTGGGTTTTCTCATGTAAGAGTTTCCCAAATCAAATATTTGTGCTATTTTTTGGATGGTTTGTGATTTTATTTTATTGCTCTCTAATTTTTTCATTTGATCTATTTCATGCATAAGAAACAAATTATTAACTAAGTGTAGATTTTAGTTTTATTTATCAGATTTGTTGTGACAAACATTTCCATTGGAATATTCATGGTAGTTTACAGATCAATAAGTCATTTCTATTATCTATATGTAATTTTTCTCCATGCTCATATTGTTATACATAGTGTGTACTTATGATTTATTATGGTATCTTAAGCATTTGGACCATAACATTTGGTATTAGAGAATTGATCCGAGGGTTTTTCTACTTCAAGGGATTCATGTTGGAATTTTTTCTATAGAATTTTTCTACAAAGTTTCATACTATGAAATTTGTAGAATACTAAGAAGACATAGCGAAGATTGCTTGGTAAAAGTTTTAGGTTCTAGGTCATTTTTATTTCAGTGATATATCCTATGCAAGTTAGAGCTCTTTTACTATCCTTGAAATCAGTCTCAAATGAGTCATTTTGGGAGTTTGCTATAACTTTTTTTGGTGTTTTTTTAGACTGTAATTTTTTTAGGATAATGAGAATACATACCAAGGTACTTGGGATAAAAATTTCATAGTTTGGGTCATTTTAATTTCTGAGATATAGTCAATGGAAGGTATGGTTATTTTACTAGTCCTATAACTGATCTCAAACATCTGTTTTGGGTAAAAAGAGCATATCTTCTTCACTAAGGATCCAAATTCAATGCAACCGGTGGCATTGGAAAGAGCACAATGCATAGTATTTCTGCCACAAATTTCAAAATCATATCTAAAATACTGGACATGTGTCAATTTGTAAATTTTTTCTCTCTAGAAAAAGACAAAATATTAGCAAGGTTTGGGAAAGTCACCATAACTTTCACTTGACACATCAAAATTTGGTTAGACCTATGGAATTGTAGAGAAGACATGTCAGAGTACCATAGGCCAAAATTTCAATCTCATAAGGAATGAAATTTTAGAAATACATCAGAAGGAAGGTCAACCAGAAGGATAGACTCCAAATCAGGTTTTAAAAGGTATGTTAACTTAAAACTATCATAACGTTTGATTGGGATGTCCGATTGAGGTTATTCGAAAGCCATTGGAAACATAAAACATATAATATTATATTGGAAAAAATATTATAACTATTTGAGATCATTATTCCTAATATATTGAAGTTGTAAGTAAAAGGTTTGGGTTAGACCTCAATAAAGAATTAGTGGAAATACCTAACTTTAGTGGAGATGAAGATAAATATGAAATGAATCCTATGGAATGGTTGAGGATGGTAAAGGAATATGATATAAGGACTAGCATGATTCCTTTTGGGGTACCTTTTTCTTTTTTGGGTGGAGCTTCTAAGTGGTGGAAAAGCCTTGATAAAGATACTAAACTCTACTCCACTTGGTAAAAATTTGAAGAACTCTTCTCAAATAAATGGATTAAGGATACAAATATGGAGGACATGTATATAATTCAAGATGAGTTAAAATAAACAAAATAAGAGATCAAGAAGAAGGGTGATGAGCTATCTAAGATACAATACCTTAGTGAAGCACTCATTAAGGAGGTTTAAAATTAAAACAGGGAAATACTTCCAAAGGGAAGTGGGAAAATGATGAGTCAAAGGAAGAATTGAAAAAGAAAGAAAAAGTAATATGTATATTAAGAAACCATAATAAAAACACTACTAGATGAGGTCAAGATATTGAAAGAAGAAAAGAAGCATGGTCAAAATCAAGAAAAAACAAGGATCTTTGATGAAGAGACTAGCAAAAGACTTGAAGAGGAAATTTACAATAAGGTCGAGGAATCCCTAAATACTATTGAGGTAAAATCATAAATGCAATATAAAATTGAAGAATGCCAGAATTTGATAAATGGGGTGACTGTTGAAGGAAAATATCCCTGCAGACAGGTAGATCTCCTCTTGAGAGCTAAACTCTTAACTCTTAAGACAAAAGATGCTTATCATGGACACTGAATTCCTTTTAGATCTAGATAAACTAATGTGTGAGGAGGAAGGAGAAGAGAAGTACCTTTTACCGGCGTTTGTCCCTGCATGATTCGAGTTGAGCTCCAATCTTGAATTCTTCGATAAGCCCTGCAGAAAAACAAGATACAATCAACTTCCTACCCTACTGAGATTAGCTTAAAACAGATCTATCTACTTAGAGACAAGTTCATGTGAGATTAAGCACAAACTAGAAAGAAACAGGCCAAGCATATTATATTGATGAGAACAACAATGAAGGAAACTTACAACAGTAGATGTGAGTGCAACAACTTCATCAAGTCCTCCTTATCTAACCCTTGCTCAAAAGACCCACGATCAGGATGACAATAACTTCACTGATTATTCTCCTCCAGTTCACTGTGTGTTTTCTATGAGATCATAGGTTTCATGCCTCCAATTCTTCCCCCTTTTCACCATAAGAAATCCTGCTTATATAGGCTTGGAGAGGCCCAACCACTTGAGATATCTTTGGGGCAAGTTGAGGATTTTCCTCCTTCAGTTAGGGATCTTCCCTAAGATCATGGCTTGACCAAGGATTTGAATCCAACTACCTTCAAAGATTGAACAGATCTTTCCTTCATTCTTCTCAACAAATCAACTGTTGCCCAGAATAGGTAGCGCTCCCCCAAAAGGGAAATCAGAGCGTTATAACGCTCCCTAGTAATGTATAAGGGGGCACCAACACTCTTGATAGTAGCAGTGCTCCTCCAAAAGGGCAGATGGAGTGTTATAACACTCCCAGATAGTCTATAGGGGGGTGCCAACACTCCTAAGAGAGGTATAGGGGAGCGCTCTTCTCTAAAAACTCAATTTTAGTGGTTCTTTCAAATGGAAAGAGGTTCATAAACCCAATTAACCATTACTCTTCTGCCAAATCAAATGTTTGAAGTGTTTGAAGTGTCTTTTTGATGTCATTATAGGTACGACATAGGCATTATGGCAGTATGCATTTCTTAACACTTATGAAAGTTGTGAGCAAAATGCGACACTTGCGACACTTGTAATGATGACACTTGTGACACTATCAAAGTGAGTAATTTCGATGTGTAATAGATTGCCCCCCAAAGTATGAAGTTAGAAAATGAGAACTAATAACTGAAATGCTTTGTAGACTTTCAAGCAAGGGTATAGACACAAAGAACCTGACAGAAGCTGCAGACAAACATCCAACAAATATTATGATATGTTTCAAACCCAAGGCAGGTATACCTATGCTTGGGTGATAAAGACTTGCAAGATATGGCCTCCATAAAATGCACTGCGGATCCATAATTGTATTGATAAAAGGTATAGCCACTGAGGATACAACATGGATCTATACTCCTATGACCTGAACTGATCGTAGCCATGAAGAATACACAATGGATCTATGAGATGACAAGACATATCCACGACCAATACAAAGTGGATCTATGTAACAATATATGTGTCATTGTTCAAGAGAAACTCCTTCGCAACTTGGGCAAAGTACATATCAGAGTGATCACTCAACCCAGGGTATTCTTACCAATTATCACTGATGTTGAACATGGAAGAAGACACTTGATTACTGGTCAATGATGTAAACCATTAACAAGCGCGAGAGAAATCATCATTAATGTGAATGATTCCCAAGGTACCCTAGTACATTCCAACGAATGTGAATGGATGAGCTGAAGTTGAACATCTATGGAATCATCCGATTAGAGGTCAATGATGTAAACCCACTGTCGAACATGAGGAGGCCTACCATTGAGGCATGCAGGTCCTAAAGTACTAATTGATTTCTAAGTCTAGTTCCTGGACAATGTGTTGAAGTCGACAGGAAGAGACTCGTCCAAGGAGGGCCTTGATGTATCCCCCATCAATGAAACGAAACAGACACAGAGATGTAATTTGTAGATCAAATGAACATGGACTGACATGGGTATTGAGACAAGATATTTTTGATTGCTGACTCTCGAGGAAGATACTTCCCTTGAACACTGAGGCACAATAGTAGAAACATGACATGGACCCAAACACGATGATGCAGTGGATACTGTGACTTTTGTTGGGTGACCCAAAGGAGTAAGGAAAACTCAGAGGATTGGTTCAGTGTATAGGTTCAGTGGATTAAGATGTGTGCAAAGACAAAGTGTCGTGTTCAAGGGCGACCCTAAGAGTTACTTGGTAATGTTCTCAAAACTGCTTGGCTTGCTTCTTTCAATTTTTCCCCCATCTAAATAGACGAGTACCTCTTTTTAATTTAACGAGATCGAGGAGGGTAACACATGCTCGATATAACTCACCTTCGATAAGTTCCTCTTCCTTTGTTTAATGAACTAGAAGAAGTAAGGGTTCGGTCCCATATGGGCCTATCGATGTTTGTTTAACGAGTCCAAAGATAGAAAACTCGAAGGTTTTTCATGATTATAGAGTCTAGAAAAACACTTAAAAGAGAACTCTCTCAATTCTTTTTTCGTAAAGTAGTCTGATTAGACCGAAAAAAAGATAAACTATCGCTCAACAAATGTTTTCTTCAAATACTTTAACTAGAGTGAAGAGAACAAGGTCGCTCGACAATCTTTTCATGTTTAGAGAGTCTGAAAAGAGCTTAAAGAAGACTCCAGGGGGTTCCTTTTTCGTGTATCCGTACAGGTTTGAAAAAGAGATAAAAGTTTACTTGGGTGCATTCTCATGTATTTACGAGCATGAGAAAGAACAAAGACTAAGCTCGGTATGCCCCTAGATTGAAAGCTAGTGGCTTAACTCCAGAATGATCATCAAAGGCTGGAGACATGCCCTCCAAGCTTCGATTCATTCACCGACTTTGAGGTTGTCACCAATTTCTCTAGTAGATGAGAAAAAGGAGAAGGGTGGATGAAAAGAAGGTTCAAGAGAGGTGACTATTTAATTTTTTAACGAGCTTGACATAGGAAAATAACTGTGCTTAGGACCTCTGTTTTATTTTTTAACAAGCTTGGCACAAAGAAGAGAAACTATGCTCATGGTTTTGTCTGGATCATGGATTTCAAGAGGATAATTCTCTGGAAGGGTACCATGTGAAGGGACAAATCTCAGTCATGGCCTCTAGGAGATATTCGCCTGATGGAAGATAATCACTCGAGAAGGAACACATGTCGAGGGTCATGATAGAAGTAAGGAGATCAGGCTCCAATAATCCTATCAAAGAAATCACCATGTCCACTACTGGATCCAAATCATCGGAAGTTGAAATCATGGGAGATGATGAAAAATCAACATCAGGAGGGGAGATAGAGCGTATATCTTCCCGAATTTCTTCACGAGGGGGAAGAAAAGAGGATCAGTGACAGTTATTATCTCGAGGTAACTTGTCAATATGAAGCATTTTCGAAATAGATTCATCAAAAGGAAAAAATGGGGAAATGTAGTCGATCGCAGATGACAAAGAACTCAACCGTGATTTCATCAAGGAAACTTCAGGCACCAATAGATGTTGGTCATCCAACGAGGGAGAAGAGGATTAGGTAGAAACATATAATGTTTTGGTTGGACTAAGTGGCATGGTGTCACCGAGTGCRTCGAATTCCAATGGATGAGGCACAATCCAAGGGTCAKATGATTCCAAAGATTGATAAGCCATGGTCGAAATCATATCGACGGTGGAAATATGATGTGTAGTCGGTGGAAGTGGTGTAGAGAAGGTACCCATAAGGCTAGAATCTTTCAGTAAGCCAACACCAACACTTTCATACRTGATCTTGTGGTCTCCCAAGAAAGGAATATTGTTGGTAGCATGAACGTGAGCATCGATTGTGCAGAAATCCAACTGATCAACAGTGACAATTTTGCCCTGATGAGGGAATTGGACACATCAAAAAAATGATGAGGCAACGAAAKTCATAGCATAAAACCAACTTCTTCCAAGTAACAAGTTGTAATCGAGGGGAGCATCGACCACCTCGACATCAACAATAATAGTTTTTCCACCCAATTSGATGGGCAGGGACTGTAAAAGCCCATGGGGATGAAAACCTCGCCCATTGAAGGCATGTAACATCGTTGGGGATTTGTTGAGTGCTGGTGATTTTAAACCTTTCCAACAAGACAAAGACATGACACAAGTCAAGGCTCCCTCATCCAGAATAGTTTGGTGTATTTGTTGGTTGTGAACAACAACATCAACTTGGAAAGCAAGTTGGTGGGAGAGTCAAGATGCATAATTGTCTAAGTTAAACATGATATGGTTGGATGACTCGGGATCAATAGTGTCAAGAGCGGCCAAGAGCATTCTACGTTGACTAGAGAAGTGTTGTAGAACTTCTAACGCAGACATAGAAAACGGTGCTTGAGCCAAATCTTCAACAATATTATAGTTATGGGTAGCACGTGAACTAGGATTAAAGGTATCTTTGCAGATAGTGCTCTTAGGAGGGCATAAGATAGAGTCAAACATGGGTTTCTCAATCTGAAGTGGTCTATACGGAGGATTAATCGATGGAAGACTAACGGAGGACGATGATGGATCCGGTAAAGTACCGGTACTGTTAACGTCTTTTCCTTTATCAGGGTTACTTGGTGTGTCGTATGTCTTAGAGAGAGTTCAAATTAATCCCATTAAACATATAAATATGTGCACTCGATGAGGCCTCATCAGGAGGATCGCTAGAATTGCCTCGAAGAGAGGGGGTTTGAGCAACCATGGATTGTTGCTATGGAAAAGGCTAAGTAAGCACATTGGGTTGTGACTTTCCTTGGAAAATTTTGGCCACTTCATTGCGAAGTGGACAATCTCGAGTGTAGTGATCGTCACCACAAATGATACATGGGAATTTCAGTTTCCGTTGAGGTTGCTTTTCGGTAGTAGGTGTTTGATTTTTTGGCTGATCATTGTTATTTTTGGATTTATCCTTTGTCTTCTTCTTACCTCCGGATTGTTGTGAAAGGGCATATTGAACTGCATTCACCTCAGAGATCTAAGTTTGGGGGGAGGTAGAGGAGAGTGTGGTCGATTTGGAAAAAGATTGAGTTTTGACGGAACCGATAACACCATCTGCATGAGATGAGGATGATGGATTAGATGGATCGGTATTAGTTCGAGCAACATTCGGAAGAAAATCATACAAAGTACCATATTGGGAATAAACCAAATCTAAATACTGAGCTCGAGTGATGGCTTGTTCCTCTATGACCGCACCACCCATAGAAACATCGCGAGCGATCGGGGGTAACAGTGATTTAGTAAACCATTCCGCCAATAATATGTCAGGAATGACTACCTTGACCATCCTTCGTCGTCACCTCCACTCATGAATATGGTCAGAGATATGCACAGAGTTAGTTTGATGAAGAGAGATCAAGAGTTCAGTACCCATCTCGTAGTGAATAGGCAGTTGAATGTGCATGAGGAAAGACATGGAAAGGGAATTGAAATCATGAAAAGAAGCACGTGGTAGTTCAATATACCACTTTTCTTCCGAACTGGTAAGTGTTTGCTGGAAAAGATGCAAATGTACAGAATCATCCATGAGGGAGTTTGATGAACACCTCAAATGGAAACTCATCACATGGTTGTTTGGATCTTCGCCAGGGTTTCCGTCAAATTTTGGAATATCAGAAGGAGGTTTAGCTGGAATGATTGTCCAAACTGGTGAATGAAAAATAGGATCATTAGTTAACCGAGACAAGTCTGGGAGATCCAAAGTCGCAAGGAAAGGTAGCTGTCGGTTAATTTGCGAATGATACTGGTGCGGCATGGGAACACTAGTAGGACCATAAACTGGGTTAGGTGGATAGTTGTAACCAGTAGGTCCTCCTATATACAGTTGTTGCTGGCTAGGATAAACAGGATTCAATGATGGATGAGAAACATTGGCATAACCTGGTGAGTTTTGAGCATTATAGGCCGGGAGATTTGCTTGCCCATGAGGAGGATAAACATTTTTCCCTTGAGAATGGTAAGGAGTAGATCCCGGAGGTAGATACACATTAGACCCATGAGGAGGATAAGACTATGGTCGGAGAACTCCAGGTGGTGTTTGGGATGTCGCCTGGATAAGATTGTCCATAAGATGTTCTGGAAGGAACAGGATTGGATACTCCTCCTAGTGGGTTATTATACTAGTGCCCCCCAATGTGGGGTTGAGTAAAAGTGCCTCCTGAAGATACTCCCTAGGATTGAAGGGTTTGCAGCAAACGAGGGTTTCCCCCCTGTTAGTGGTGGATTTACGACCGGGGTATGACTGGAAAATGGAGGTTTCCCTCCAGGAGGAGCATGAAAAAGGGGGTGTCCCCTAGGAGGGGTAGGAATGCTATGGAAAGGTAGTCCTCCAGGAGGAAAAGGTTCATTGGATGGTGGTTTCCCTCCATCCAGTTGTGTTTGGCCAGTAGGAGTCTACGTTCTCGGGTGAGCAGATGTCCCAACAGGATCATGTGGAACATGTGGGGCTGTAGAGTAAAAGCTTGTAGAAACGGGGGTAGAGATTGAAGTGCTTTGGAGATGAGTAGAGGCGATGAACCCAACATTAGGATGGACTTGTGCTGGTGTAACAGTAGGGTTAATAACCTAATTGACTGCGTGATTCATGGTTTGACCGGATGGTCCTATTTCACTAGGAGGGTCATGAGGATGAAAAGGTTGTCAAAAAGATTCGAAATGTTCATAGAGATCACGTCCCGATGAAGTCCTCCATACAGAACGAGTAGGTGTGGGATTGGTATCTACCTCGGTGCTAGGATGAACAGGAGTCCTATATTCATCACCAAATATTGGTTCTATGGATCCCATATATGTTTCGGTAAAAATCCTCTACGGTAATCATGGGATCTCTTCATCAATGACTTTCCCAAGGGAGTCTAAACAAACCAAAAGTGGTTCAAGAGGAGTTATCGACACAGATGTAGTGGGATTTTCAACTGTGACCAAAGCGCCTTCTGAGTTATCTAATGGAGGAGCAATAACACTTCTAATGTCGGATTGATTTTCTACCTCTCTACGGTAGTTATCTTCTGGAGGGTTAGGAGGTAAGGGTTGATAGCCTTCTGGAAGCATCCCTTGCATCCTATGTGATCGAAGAAGACCTTTATCATCTACAGGCTCAATTGTGGATGATAAAAGAACACACTGAAAATATAGGGCAAACTAACAAAAAGAAACAACATACGCTAATAAAATCTAGGAATCAACCAAGCAAACAAAACTTCTCTCAATGATCATACTAGTTGGTGATGAAATCCAACGTCACGTGATCAAGTCAAGAAGGGGCTAGGATATGGTGGAATAGTTACAATGGTGACCTTCTTAACGGACTTTCACCTTGGTGAAAGCTTCCATGCAGTAATTGTGGATTTACCCTCCAAGGAGCCCGAGTGAGTTTGACCAATGTATGTTCCAGGTATAGTGAGACTTCCCTTCACCGTCACCTTGTGTAAGTACCTAAATATTATGGTAACTAAAGACACCAATTCACAGTGAGTCCCTGGGCAGGTATAGTCGACAGTCCAATCCAAAACGTATGGGTAGGATAACAAGTCCGAAATCAACCGAAGAGGCTCCCACACATAATCGTGGGTATACCTCCAAGTGACCCCCAATATACGATTCAACCACTACAAATAGTTGAACCATGAAGGGATAATCTCCGTAATTCACCCGAATGCGACCTCGTGCATAACCCCTGTGTGAGAGGGGGATCCCAGAAAACCAATACGACAATTGGATTTGACTCTCCCTAGATCACTATGCTAATGTTTGTTTTGAAAACTTTGGAGAGTTATACTCATAGCCTAATCGAAAGTGCTAACCCTAGTCTACTGTTGGTGGAAGATCCTAAAAACAAAAAATTTCTAGATAATTTTTAATTAGCATTCGTTTTACAACTGTTCTTTACTCAAAGGGTGTACGAAAGTGAAACTGATGGAATGAGGACTCAATTCCCAAAAAATGCATGAAAGATGATAAGAAATCATTTATTTTCAATGAACACCTATTTAAGGGAAAGAGAAAGAGTCGTTTTCACTATCAAACACTAATATGAAATGTCCTCAATCAATTGGTTCTCAATCGAATCCAATGCAATGCTAAAAAAATTTCAAAAATGCCTTCTAATATGAAAACCAATCACTAAAATGTATCTTTTTCATTTGTATGCGAATGATGATTAATTCAATGCAAAAAACTTCTCTTGCCAACTACCCTTTCAGATCAAGGAGATTTGAACAAGTATGAGCAGATTTCGCACAAACAACACACACCCTCTTGCTATGATTAAAACAAGAAGCAAACAAAAAACAAAATATGAAAAAGAAAAATCAAACAATTCACACAAAAGAGAGATGTTTAAGAACGATGACCTTGAAGAACCAAATGACATGATTCACAGATTTATGATGCCCTTCACCAGAGTTCCCACTGAGTCGGATAAGAGAGAAGAAAGCAAAGAATTGATTCAAGGTTCTCAACAGCAGAAAAACTCAAAAGAAGGAAGAAGGCCACAAAATATGAACAACAAAGTGCTCATTCCTCAGAAGGAAGGATGTCAAAGGTCAATGAGAGGAAGCATTGAATCGCAAAGAACCCCAGCAAGTGAAAAAACAAGGTCTGGACCTCAGAAAATGCAATTTTGGAAGGTATTTTTGCAAAGGAGAGGCTGGTGCTCTAGTGTAAGGGACACCAGAGCATTATAAAGTTCTATCTAAGACTTCCAGGGAGTGTTGGTGTTAGGATAACATAGGCATAGGGGCGCTAGGCTTCAAAAACTCAGAAAATTGTCCAAAAACCCAAAATTTCATTCAAATTTTTGTCAATCAAGATGCATGTGATGGACTAAGGATTCAATCAGTAGGTGAAATAAGACATATGGGGTGAACAAGGCCTAAAATAACAAAGGGTAAGACAAGGTCTATGAGGAAAACCAAAAAGAAAAAGTTTTGATTCGATCCCCAGTGGAGTTGCCAATTTCTGTTGAAGGAAAATCTCCCTGCGGACAGGTAGATCTCCTCTTGAGAGCTAGACTCTTAACTCTTAAGACAAAAGATGCTTATTATGGACACTAAATTCCTTTTATATATAGATAAACTATTGTGTGAGGAGGAAGGAGAAGAGAATTACCTTTTACCAGTGTTTGTCCCTACACGATCCGAGTTGAGCTCCAATCTTGAACTCTTTGATAACCCCTGTAGACAAACAAGATACAACCAACTTCCTACCCTACTGAGATTAGCTTAAAATAGATCTATCTACTTAGATACAAGTTCATGTGAGATTAAGCACAAACTAGAAAGAAACAAGACAAGCATATTATATTGATGAGAACAACAACGAAGGAAACTTACAACCGTAGATGTGAGTGCAACATCTTCATCAAGTCCTCCTTATCTAACCCTTGCTCAAAAGACGCATGATCAGGATGATAATAACTTCACTGATTATTCTCCTCCACTTCACTGTGTGTTTCCTATGAAATCATAGGTTTCATGCCTCCAATTCTTCCCCCTTTTCACCATAAGAAAGCCTGCTTATATAGGCTTGGAGAGGCCCAACCACTTGAGATATCTTTGGGGTAAGTTGAGGATTTTCCTCCTTCAATTAGGGATCTTCCTAAGATCATGGATTGACCAAGGATTTGAATCCAACTACCTTCAAATATTGAAGATATCTTTCCCCCATTCTTCTCAACAAACCAACTGTTGCCTAAAATAGGTAGCGCTCCCCCAAAAAGGCAATCAGAGCATTATAACGCTCCCTAGTAATGTATAGGGGGGCGCCAACACTCCTGATAGTAGAAACGCTCCCCCAAAAGGGCAGATGGAGTGTTATAACGCTCCCAGATAGTCTATATGGTGGCGCCAGCACTCTTGAGAGAGGTATAGGGGGGCGCTCTCCTCTAAAAACTCAATTTTAGTGGTTCTTTCAAATGGAAAGAGGTTCATAAACCTAGTTAACCATTCCTCTTCTTCCAAATCAAATGTTTGAGGTGTTTCAAGTGTCTTTCTGATGTCATTATAGGTATGACATAGGCATTATGGCAGTATGCTTTTCTTAACACTTGCAACACTTGCGACACTTGTAATGATGACACTTGCGACACTATCAAAGTGAGTAATTTCGATGCGTAAAAGTGACATTGCAGCTTTAAAAGGATAAAGAAAACAATATTCAAGAAGGTCACCAGAAGATACTTGAGGAAGTTGAACCTCGTCTAGAGGATGTACATGCTAAACATGATAGTATTATATCCAAGGCTAGAGTAATCAAATACAATTAAAGAGGTTAGAGGATGACATTGTCTCTAAAAATAAGATAGATTAAATGGATGTGAAAAATGAAGGGAAATAGTCAAATGTGAAACCATATCGACACCCTCATTACCAAGAAATATTTCAAAGAAGACAAAAAGGTTGATATAAACATTATTAAGGAAGAATATGTAATACCTATCAATATTTATGGAACAAGGCATCACAAAAACATTCTTCAACAAGCTATTATCAAAACCATCAACCACTACAAATTGGAGAAGTTACAACAACAATACATGGAATCAAAGGAAAGAAAGTTATTCAACAACTAGACACCAAGGATTAAGACCAAAAATAATTTATTTTGGATAGATGGATCATTTTCAATGGAATGAAAAAAGAAGGAACATAAGAAAATCATATTACTTGGTTTCATCACATGTGAATCCTTGAATTGCAAATTTTTGAGGACAAAATGTTTTGAAGGAGGGTACTATGTTATGACCCAAGGAGGGCATATATGGGGTTAAATGTATATGATATGACCCCATGGGGGACATATATGGGTATAAATGTACATGTAATGTGTAATTGTAGAAGTAATAGGGTTGACCTAATAGTAAAGGGGCCTCATGTGTAGTGTGTGAATATATATATATATATATAGATATATATCATGTATTCATTATTGAGGACATGTGAATTGTGATCTATGAATGTATTTGGATATTTGGAGGAGGTTCTCCTATTATTTAAGGAGTTATTGTGTAACTCAACTCTCTTATATATATTGGAGTTGTGCTCCACACTCACATTATTGTACATGGTTTGTACTTCTCATTTGTTATGATATCTTAAGAATTTGAACCATAATTCCCTAAATCAAACCTCATTGATAGCCTACCTTAATTAAGTAGGATCTCAAGATTGTATTAGTGCCCCATGTGATTTCTTCTTCTCTCACATTTTTATTCTTATCTTTTTGAAATGCACTTTGAGAATGTTCCACTACTCTACTACTTCCCCTAAGATTCCCAACTCAAAGTTGTGTTTCCAAACTTTCTCAATATACTAATGAGATTGAGGGAGACCCACGTCCACTAGGGAGATGATATTCCTAGTTTTTAGTTACTCTAATAAATTAATTGACATTATATATGTGGTTCCTTTTCCAACCCATGAACCTTTGGATACCCTAATTTATATTCCATCCCCTACCTTCCAACATAAATAATGTTG
>JASDQU010104237.1:262092-275540 GCA_032191745.1 Picea mariana | reverse complement strand
ACCTGATTCGATCAACCATACATCACGGTCTGCATGTGTACTTGTAGATGCCAGGTAAACATCACCTCCTTCTTCAGTGGAGGTTTTCGCCTCTGTGGAAGAGGTACTATCAGATCCATTTGGTTTATCAACCCTCTTAGACTTGAAATCTTTCTTATAATGCCCTGTTTTACCACACTTCCATCATTTCCTCAAAGATTTTCCTGGAGACTTAGATCTACCTGTAGATTTAGATCTCCCCCCAGAAGGTTTACCGGGATTCCTTTCTTGGGTACGAGCTCTTACAAATAAAGCATTTGTGCTATGACTATCCATGCTTTTTCGCCTCATCTCTTCAGATAACAACGATGAAACTACATCCTCATACTTCAATGTAGATTGAGTGTTATTACCAATTGCTACAACCATATTATCCCAAGAGTCTGGAAAAGAACATAACAAAGTAATACACTTATCTTCTTTTGCAATCATAATATTAACATAGACAAGTTGACTTACCAGAGTATTAAAGGCATTTATATGTTCTGTCACAGAATCTCCATCTTCCATCCTAAGATGATACAACTTCTTTCGAAGAAACAACTTGTTTACCAGGGACTTTGATTGATACAAATTCCCCAACTTATCCCATAGTTCCTTGGCTATAGATTCTCCCAAGACATTCAACAAAACCGAATTTTCCAGGCATAGTCGAATGGTACTCCTTGCTCTTCTGTCCAACTTCTCCCAATCTTCCTTCGACATACCAGTAGGTGCTGTACTAGTAGTTTGTGTACTAGTAGGTTGTGTACCAGTAGCCTGTGTGATAGTAGACGATGTACCAGTAGGTTGTGTACTAGGATTCACAGTGATCCATTGTTCTTTGTCTACAAGAAGGTCCTCCATCTTGAGCTTCCATAGCTCAAAGTTTATACCATTGAATTTCTCTATCTCGATTCTAGATGAGCTCACCATTCCTCTTTCTATACTCGAATATCCACTGCAAAATCTCCCACTAAACCTAGGTTTATCACAGACCCAAGATAAACCTGATATATCAAGACCAAGCCAAACCCTCAACAACAAAGGCGTCCCTCTGAAGCCAAAAATGAGCTCCGATACCACATGCAAGTTTTAAACCTGTGAATTAAAGCAATGCATATAGATTCTTAAGCAAAACAAAATTTAATCAATGGCTCATACACAGAGTACACAGAGATGTTATATCGGAAACCCTCAACCGGGAAAACCTTTCTTATATTCATTATATTGAATTTCACCATTCACCATACAATATATATACAATGTTTTTAGGTATTCCGTAGATACAAAAACCCTAATCCCTTAATCCGAGATTAATTTACAAAAAAACTAAAAATAGCAAAATCTGTTAAAAATAGAAAAAACCGCCCAGACGCAGTTGTCATATATGACGTGCCCACACACACACGTGCAAATAATATTACACATACCCAACATTTTTCCCAACCATCACATGATTTGCAGTTTGTGGTTGTTTGTTACTTGGCTGTCTCATTCTTTGTTGTGGCAGATATTTATTCCTTGATTATCTTGACTGCTCATATCTAAATCTTAAAGAAAAATTTACAGCTTTGTGACCAAAGTTAGAGCAGATAAAACAATATCCATAGAAAAATTATTTGTACCAGGAAAATGGTTGTCTTCTTTGAGCAGGTCGATTTCTTCCATGCTGATGATTTCCTTGAGAAAAGGATGCATTATTTCTTTGTTCTATAGATTTTTTGTTGTCAATGATTGTAGACTTGACAAACTTGATGGATTCTTTGTTGCTTGGATGACCACTACTTGATCCTTCTTCATAACCCAAACCAGTTTTCAAATTTGGATTCCTTTGCTGATTCAAAATGGTGGCTAATCCTTCCGAGGCTTTAATACTTGCCAGATTTTGATGATATAAGGCCTGAAATTTCTCTAGATATTTGCTGACAGCCACTACTTCAACTTCCAGAGCTTCAAACCTCACCCTCTTCTTTGCTAATTGGTGTTTTAGAATATCTTCTATTTTCTTTGATTCTTCTAATTCTACTTTTAACAAAACAAGATCTTCACTCGTTTCTCTACCATTCTTTTTAAACTGCATCAATAATTGTTTTTGTTTACTCTTCTTAAGTCCGGGTCTGTCAATCTCTTCCAAAGAAATGATTTGTTCACCGTCCAAATCAACCACAGCTTCTTCTTCATTCATGTCACTACCTTTGTATTCATCATCAAGGTCTCCCATGGCCATAAGCATAAAATCATTCACCTTATCTTCACAAGATGAGTCACTAGCTGTGTCTTCTGAGGAGTCATCATTATTTGCACACAAACTTTTATTTTTACTATATTTCTTAAAATTGTATTTCTTTTCATCATCAAAGTTTTGGTCTTTTTCTTTGTGAGGACACTTAGATGAAAAATGACCTATCTTACCACAGTTGAAAAATTTAAATGGCATCTTGCTTTGGTATTTGCCTGATCCTTTCTTTAACCTCCTCACAAATTTTGCCTCAACATCATCTAATTCTGAATCAGTATTCTTGTCTACTTTAAAAGATACTTCTCTAGTGGTGGATTTATCTTTACTAATCCTCATTTCATAAGAAGTTAGATTTTCTAGGAGTTGATCAATAGACAGAGTCTTAAGATCATTTAGTTCTTCTATTGCAGAAACTTTTGGATTAAATCTATCAGGCAGAGATCTTAAAATATTCTGAACTAAAAATGCGTCTTCAATCTTCTCACCAAGACCCTTCATGGCATTCGCAAGCTCCTCAACTCTTAAGAAGTATTCACTAACTGTTTCACCATCATTCATCTTTATTTGTTCAAATTTCAATCTATATGTCTGAAGTTTGGCATCTTTTACTTTCACATTTCCTTCATAACTGCTAATAAGTTTATCCCACATCTCTTTGGTAGACTCAAGATGCATCACTTTTACAAATTCATCTTCAGCAAGTCCACTCAAGATAGCATTCATTGCCTTTGCATTGAATCTAAATTCTAACTTATCATCTTTGGAAGCTAGCACAACAGGTTTTGTATATCCAGTCTCTACAACATCCCAAACATTAGCACCTAAGGCCATAATGTATGTTCTCATTCTAACCTTCCAGAAAGAAAAAATTATTCCATCAAACAGAGGAGGATTATTGGTTGAATTTCCTTCATGACTTGTCATGTTTAAGCTTACTGATCTACCTTTAAATAAAAGGAACCCACTCTGATACCAATTGTTGAAATTACTAAGACAACTGAGAGGGGGGGGTGAATCGGTTGTTATTGTTCTTAAACAATCTTATGCCTATTAAAATATTATTAATCTTCTCCATGTGATCATCAAAATTATGCTAGACATGAAAAACAAAAATAATAACCATCAATCACACATATAATATACACAGAGACAAATATTCACGAGGAAACCCATAAAGGGAGAAAACCTCTTCTTCTTAGAATGATAGGCAGTCTTTTATGTTATGTACATCATATTTCTTTGAGCACCAACTCAAAATGAGGCTACAATCTCTTCTTTAACAAGATGCAACTTTCTGAGAGCATCAACTCTCAGGTTTCTCTAGCACCCACTAGAAGGAAGCACCAACTCCCTGAGTGTTCCAGAACCAACTTCTAGTCACACAGGCACCAACCTGTATAACAAAGAACAATGGTTCTCCCTTGTACCACCCTACCACCCTAGTTTTTCTGGCTGCAACCAGATGGAAGCCATAAATCCCTATGTTAAAGCACCCACTTGAAACTTAGAGGACAACAGTCCTCCCTAGCATCACCCTACCACCCTGATCTATAAATATTTGTTACTGGAATTTATTATAGTGATACAATATTTATCAATGGCTTACCAGTCTCATCATTGTTCTGCTACACTGCTCTGCTCTGCCTACACCAGTGTCTTCCTGCTCGCATCTTCTTACACTTTCTGTTCTTTTGCTATGTCTCTGCATGTGCACCACGACTTTCTCTTCCTCCCTCAGATATGTAATTTTTTTCTATCTCATTCTTCTGCGTTTTATGCTCTGTGTGCCATGTCCATTCTATGCGCTACACCTCCCCTTTTCTCTTCCACGCATCAATTCATCCCTTGTTCTACAAGCATGACTCTCACAATTAAAGAAGCCCCACCTTATGTTCTTTGTTCTCTATCTTTTTGTCACGCCAAGTCCTCTGCCAGATCATGCTCCCAACTCTTCATATTCTCTGGCAGTTATCCACAGTCTGTTAATCATCAATGGTTGTTATCCTGAGATTCTTGGCTTCTCTGGCAGTTACAGTCTTCGACACTTTTCCATCTGTTAATTGTCTCTATGATGATCCTTCATTCCTCTGGAAATTATCTCGAGACTCTTCAGCTCCTCTGGCAATCACCCATAAGCTCTTCAAATTCTATGGCAGATACAATCAATCGTTTCTGGCAGTTACAATCAGTCTATTCCAATAGTTACAGAGAGAACCTCCGCGCGCTCATCCCTTTGGTGCCTTTTCCCTTCCTGAGAAAACTACATAGTGGGTGCTAGATTTTCTGGCTAAGCCCCTTTCTTTTATGTGACCACGAGCTCTGATCAGACGCCTATCGAAAAGGTGCTTCGTGACTTCGCGCATCATATATTCTGCTGCGAATTACCTTGATTTTCCCAACTCCCGATCTTCGAAGAGGAGCCTATAAATGCTAGTTACTTCCCTTATTCTCCGCTGACATGACCTCTGGCTATGACCACACGCCAGTCAAAAAGGTGCTTCGCGACTTCGTGATCTCGCGAGTTAGCTCTCCTCCATTCTTTGAAGTCCAAGATCCCGAACTTCGAACTTCATCATTCCAGATCAACGGCCCATGACATTCCTCGATTGATGGTCTAGATCTCTCCTTCACACTTTGAGATTTCATGACTCACGATGTCGGAGGTTAGAACACCTCCTTTCTTCAATTCCCGAACTTGCGCTTACATCAGATCAATGACCCATGACATTCCTCGATCAACGACTGTGATCACCTTCACGAACTCAGACATTGTAAGTTTTCGCTTCTCCTATCTATGATTTCTCGATTTGTGAATCAGTGCAATGTTGATCTCTCACCACATGTCCTACCTCAATGGACGACCAGGATTCCTTCGCAGCTTTGGAGTGTTGAATGACTCCTGGGCTTATCCTCTTTGCAACTCCACTAGATCTAACGACCCACGGCTATTAGTTCCTCTTCTCTCCAGGGTTCTCTACTATATTTCGAAAATGTTGATGGCTCCTTGCCAAATAACTCAGCGTCAACCCTTCTGATCTTAACTCCTTCTGCAAACTCACAGATTCTAAGGAATCCCGTGCACGCTCCTTGCAGCCTTCATGATAACCTCTGGCTATCTGGAAACTCCAACACTGTTCTCGATGCTCATCCTCCTGAGCTTGTAGACATCAATTTCTCATGGTCTAGTCATTCCCGATGCTATCATCTTTTCTTTCCTGTTTTCCATCAATGCTACCAATATGTCATCGTCGTTGTTTTTCTTGCCATCAATGACAAGCACACTCTTCCTGTAAACATGCCAACAGTTTCATCTTCAAGGAATTGATGACCTAGATTAATCTTGGGCTAAGATTGAAGCCGTATTTGGTTAACACAATGTGATCCTAGCCCACTAGATTGAAAATTAGTTAATGACTTCGAGTCCCAATGATTTTCATTGCATTGAGGATTATATATCTAAGTTCAAAACACTTAGGATTTTTCTTAAGGATTGTAAAATATATCTGGGGGATGATCGATGCTTTTATGCTAATCTTGCTAAGATTGGTAGTGCATATCATGTATTTGTATCTACCTTTCAACACTGTAGTTACATCTAACAAATCCTTAGTGGCCCAACAGAAACATAAAACCAAGCATTCAAAGGAGCAACATCCTTGCAAAAACAACAAACAAAACAAGGGTCCCAAACCCTCTCATCCATCTTCTACTCCCAATGGTGACAAATGACCAAAAATAAAAGGTAATAAGACTGACAGGTGTTGCAACTTTTGTGAGTGAGATGGTCATCTGGAGTCTAAATGTCTTAAAAATATGGAAGCCTTACAAGCATCGATGAAGAAGCACAACATCAATCTTGATTCTTCTTCTTCCTCTTCTTCTCATGGACATGCACTTTTTTCTTTTGGTTTCTCCTTCAATGCAACATCTACTACTTCTTCTTCTTGTGTGTGGATTATTATTTCTAGAGTATATTTGTTGGAATACTGAGAGGGGAGGGTGGGGGGGGGGTGAATCAATATTAGTACTTTTATCACATTTAACCATAATATATAAACTTTAACTTAATCAGTAGCATATCTTAGAGGTTTATTGCTGGATAATCCATAGTTGGTGTCATTTTTGTCATCAATGTTTCAAATCCGAATCGGGATTCATCATCAATGTGTCAATCAATAGTATATCATCAATGTGTCAATCGATAGTATATCATCAATGTATCATGAGCACATAAACATAAGCATCACATCAAGTACATAGTACACTAGAATTTACGTGGAAACCCAAATGGGAGAAAACCACATAATTCTTTCTTATGTATCAAATATTAAATTCATTGGAAGCACCAACTTTACAATTCTCCAGCTACAACTGGAAAGAGGCTACGACCCCCTATTTACAGGCTCCAACCTGAAGGAAGCTAGAAATCCATGAATTCTCTCACTCCAACCAGAAGGAGGATACTACCCCCTGATTCTTAGGCTCCAACTTGAAGGAAGCACCAACTCCCTATGTTCTCTAGCACCAATCGGAAGGAGGCTACAACCCCCTTTCCTTGGCTCATCCTATCGCCTTGAAATATAATTATAGACTAGTTGTCACTACCACAATCAATTCCACTGTCACTACCACTGTCACTTCAACCTATAACCTGCCAACATTTCACTATGTCCAACATGTCACGGTATCCAACCTATCACTGATCAACCTGTCCAACTTGTCACTGTCAACCTATCACTGTCAATGTCACTATATCCAACCTATCACTATCACTTTCATTGTCACTGTATCCAACCTGTCACTGTATCCAACATCAACCTGTCATTGTATCCAATATCAACCTATCACTGATCAACCTTTCCAACCTGTCAGTGTAACCGATACTCAACTTGATCCTCTCACATGGATCATATACCAAGGACAACTCTCAACTACATGTACAACATCACCAACACATGCCTCTACCAAGCATGTACCAAGATCATCAACATAGAATCACAAGATACGTGTCTCAACCATGTACCAAACCATCAACTTGTACCATACCAAACATCAATCGTATACTACAACTGTGCCAAACAATGCATTAATGATGCACCAACACCTGTACCAAATCGTGCATCAACCATGCACCATAACTTATACCATGTACCTCAACAATGTACATCAACTGCTATACCATACCATGTACCAACAATGTATCTCAAACATATGCCACATTACTCAATCATGCCATACACCATATACCATAGGATATATCAACCAAGTACTATCAATGGTGTACCTCAACCAAATACCAACATCACCAAGGGATGTATCTCATACATGTGTTGTCATATACCAAGTGTATTCCTAAAAATTGTATCAATATTTAATGACAACCATACACCATGTGCTAATGCTTCAAGAGTATACCAAGAATAAGCCTCGAGCATATAACATCATCACCATGTAACCAAACCAGATACCAATACATCCAAGATGTACTTCAATCATGTGTCAAACCCTCATCAATATTCCAAGTATGCCTCGAGAATTAATCACATCATAATCAAGCATAAACAAGTACACAGACATACTAGTACCTCTATAGCTAACCCGAAACATTGAAATGTTGACTTGTAAGTACCATAACCCAAACTACTTTGTTCCTTTAAGATATCTGAATATCCTTTTTACTGCCATAATGTGTGTTTCCTTTGGTGCTTCTTGAAATCTTGCAACCTGTCCAACTTCTTGCATCACAACCGGTCTAGATGATGTCACATATAGTAATATGCCAATCATCGATCTATAGAGTTTTTGATTTGCACTCTTGGAATCATCATCCTTTCTTAGCTTGCAACTAGTTTGCATAGGAGTACTCACTGGTTTGCAATCTTCCATTCCAAACTTTTTTAGCATTTCTTGGATATACTTGGTTTGAGAGATGAAAATACCTTTATCACGTTGACATATCTGTAATCCCAAAAAGAAAGTCAACTCACCAAGTAGAGACATCTCGAACTCATTTTGTGTGTCTTTGGAAAACTTATAACTCATCCTATCATCATCGCTTCCAAATATAATGTCATCTACATAAACTTCAATGATCAATATATTGTCTTGATCCACCTTTATGTAGAGGTTGTTGTCTACATTTCCCTTCCCGAGTCCTTGTTGTTGGAGATACCTATCTAATATAGAATACCATGCTCCGGGGGCCTGCTTAAGTCCATACAATTCTTTCTTCAACTTGCATACATAGTCTTCCTTCTCTTATAGTAGAAATCCTTTTGGTTGATCGATGTAGACTTCTTCTTCTAGTTATCTATTAAAAAAAGTTGACTTAACATCCATTTGATACACCTTGAACATTTTTGAACATGCACATGCTAAGATCAATCTAATTTCTTCCATCTTGGAAACTAGGGCAAAGGTTTCTTCAAAATCTATGCCTTCAACCTGAGAGTATCCTTTCCATACTAACCTTACCTTATTTCTGGTTACTTGTCCATATTCATTCAGTTTGTTTCTGAATACCCATTTTGTGTCGATCATGTTATTTTTATTTGGCCTTGGAACTAGTTCCCATGTATCATTCTTCTCTATCTGATCAAACTCTTCATCCATAGCCTTGATCCACTGTTTTTATTTTCTTGCTTCTCCAAAACGACCAGGTTCAACTGTGGATAGAAGTGCTAGGTGTTTTTGTTCTAGTGAACATATTCTTCTTCGAGTTTCAAATCCTCCATCTTTATTCCCAATAATCTATTTGGGTGGATGATTTTTATATACTCCTCGATTAGGTGTCTTGGGAGGTATCTTCTGCTCATCTTCCTCTTGGTCTACTTCTGGCTTCTCTTCTTCTTCTTTTGCTGATTCTTCTTCTTTTAGATCTTCTTCGTCATTCTGATCTTCTGAATCTTTTCTTCCTTCCTTGATCTTTTGTATACCTTTCTCATCAATTGTCACATTGATGCTTTCCGAAATTCTGTTGAGTCTCAGATTGAAGCATGTGTACACCTTGATTTTTCTTGAGTACCTGAAAAATATGCCTTTGTCAACTCGAGAATTGAATTTTTCAATCCTGCCATCTTCTCTCTTGATGTAGCACTTGCTTCCAAATACTCTGAAATACTTCACATTTGCTGGTCTTCCTTTTCATAGCTCGTAGGGAGTCTTATCATTGTTGGTTCTGAGCATTCCTCTATTATGAATATGAATCGCTATATGAACTACCTGTACCCAAAAGAAGTCACTCGACTTGGAATATTTCAACATGGTTATGGCCATTTCCTGTATTTTTTCTGTTCTTTCTTTCAATGACTCCATTTTGTTGTGGTGACCTGGATGTTGAGAATTGTCTTTTTATTCGATGTTCACCACAAAAATATGCAACTTATTTTGATGTAAACTCTACACCATTATCTGATCTTAAACATTTGATTTTCAGTTCTGCCTTAGTTTCAATCATTTATTTGTATATCTTGAAGTTTTCAAATGCCTCTGACTTCTTCCTAAGAAATCTAACTCCAATCATTCTTGTGTAGTCATCAACCAATACCATAAATTATTGTTCCCCAGTCAATCCTTTTGTTTTCAAAGGTACATATAGTTTGGTATGTACAATCTCCAATGGTTTTGTCATAGAGTATTCTTTTGACTTGAAACTGGTTCTAGTTTGTTTTCCCTGTAGACATTGCTTGCATATAGTGTTTGTTGGCATTGAAATATCATGCATTTCTTTTACTGCTTCCTTTCTGCTAACTTTGAATAGATTATCAAAGTTCATGTGACCCATCCTTCTGTGCCAGAGCCAACTTTCATTATCCTTTCCTAAACAATATTTTTTCATTTCCAATTTCATTCAAAACATATATAATGTTTGGGGTTCTCATAGCTGTAGCCACCAACCTACTTGATCCTTCTTTCATTTCTTTGTATATCTTGAAGTTTTCAAATGCCTCTGACTTCTTCCTAAGAAATCTAACTCCAATCATTCTTGTGTAGTCATCAACCAATACCATAAATTATTGTTCACCATTCAATCTTTTTGTTTTCAAAGGTACATATAGTTTGGTATGCACAATCTCCAATGGTTTTGTCATAGAGTATTCTTTTGACTTGAAAATGGTCCTAGTTTGTTTTCCCTGTAGACATTGCTTGCATATAGTGTTTGTTGGCCTTGAAATCTCAGGCATTTCTTTTACTGCGTCCTTTCTGCTAAATTTGAATAGATTGTCAAAGTTCATGTGACCCATCCTTCTGTGCCAGAGCCAACTTTCATTTTCCTTTCCTAAACAATATTTTTCGTTTCCAATTTCATTCAAAACATATATAATGTTTGGGGTTCTCATAGCTGTAGCCACCAACCTGCTTGATCCTTCTTTCCTTATCTCACATTTTTCTGAGTCAAAAAAGAGTTTGTGTCCCTGATCACACATTTGAATTACACTGAGTAGATTATGCTTCATATCTTCTACCAGCATAACATTTTATGTCATTGCATCCTTGCTTCCAAGCTTGATTGTGCCTCTTCCTAAAATTCTAGTTGAGTTATCCTTTCCAAATGACATTGATCCATATCATTCCTTCTTCAAGGTAAGGAACCTATTCTTGTCACCTGTCATATGCTTTGAAAAACCACTATCAACATGTCATCCACTTCTCTTATGTTGAGCTTGTAGAGCAAGAGAGAAATCTTCAGTTTTGAATTGGTTCTGCTTTCTTATCCATATTCTTTGTGGTTCCTGTTTGTATTTTGTCTTGATTCTCTTAGGGGAATATTCAATCTACAATATTTGGACATGTGTCCAAATTTGTTGCATTTGTAACATTCCACTTCATTACTCAATGATCCAAAATTGTTGTAGTTTATGTTCTGTGATTCATAAGGCCTTCTTGGATAACCATTATTTGAGTATCCTTCAAGGTTTCTTCTGTTCTTGGAATTTTCTTTGCAGTTCACATCTTTGTGCCCAAAATTATTACATGAATAACATAAGCCAAGAAATACATTTTAATACCTTGAGGTGGAAGGTATTCTGGATGGTGCTTCTCTTCTAAAGTCTTCCTCTTCTTGAGGTCTTGTTGGCTGCTACTGATTTAGAACTCTGTATCTTCTAAATGGTGCAATTTCTTAGTGATTTTCTTATTGTGTCCTTTTGTCTTCTTCCTTCTTAGGAGAACCTTTGATGACTTCTGCATAGATTCTTTTTTCTGCTTCATGTTCCATTGAATTTGAGCTTGAAACTTTATCAATCTGCATTTGGTTGTATCCTAGCTTGGTCCTGTCACAATATGGTCTCTGACTGTTGATAATCTCATCCAATATTTTACTACTATTCTGTTGCATATATTTCTTTTGGAGATATTTGATAAGAGTGATTATTTCTTCTTCCAAGCTTTCAAGCATCCTTTCCTTTTCTTCCAACTAATTTATGAGTGCTTCTTCAATTCTTCTGTCTTATTCTACCTAGATATTTAACTTCGTAATCATTTGCTCGACTTCTTCTGAGTTGGAATTATGAGATCTTTATTTCATATTCATTCCTACCTTGAGTGACTTGTTTTTCTTTCTTTCTTTCCTTAGTTCTTCTAAGGCATTGATTAGTTCTTCTCTGATATCAACTTTGCCTTCTTCTTTAGAAATTTCTTCATCATCTTCTATGGCCATGAGGAGTACTCTTTTTGAATCATTGTCACTATCATCATCCTCATCTAATGATGAACTATCTTCCTTTGAGTAGAAACTTTTCTTGAAAGATTTATTTTTGTTTCTTCTCTTATCTCCATTTTGAATTTTATTTTTCTTCTTAGGATCATCTTCTTCATCGCTATTTTTATTCTTAGCATACAAACATTTATAAAAAAATGACCAATACCACCACAATTAAAACATTTTAATGTAAGCATACATTTGTATTTGTTGGTTCGTCTTCTCAAATTCCTTACGAAGTTTTCCATTTCTTCATATTCCTCTGAATCATCATTGTAGCTGCAACTTGACTTTGACTTGTTCTTGTTTTTCTTCTTTGATTTCTTGGATGCCTTGAATTTTTCTTTCTTTGTGACAGAGTTGTCTTGCTCTATCCTCATTTCGTAGGGTGTGAGTATGCCATGTAGCTCATCCATTCTTAATGTAGCTAAATATGTTGTTTCTTCTAGGGATGAAATCTTCCGGTCATATCTCATAGGTAGATACCTCAACACTTTTTGAACAATGATTGGTTCCTTCATTTCTTCTCCAAAAAATTTAATGGAATTGACTATCTCATCAACTCGTAGAACGTAGGCGAAAATGTATTCATCTTCCTTCATATTCAATTGTTAAAACTTAGTTCTAAAGGTTTGAAGTTTGGCTCCCTTGACTTTGGCATCACCTTCATAGATATTATGAAATTTGTCCCACACTTCCTTTGCAGAATCACAGTGTATAATTTTGACATATACTGATTAAGTTAAAACATTCAAAATGACATTTTTGGCCCTTGAATTGTTCTCTTCAAGTTTCTTTCCATCCTTATCTGTTGGTGGAGTGGCTAGTGCATTGTATCCATCAACTACTGATCTCCAGACATCAAATCCCTATGCTTCCACATATGTTTTCATCCTTATGCTCCAAAAGGCATAGTTATGGCCATCAAAATTTGGTACTCCAATATTAGTGTATTCCATGATCTCCTTCCAGTGGTTAGACTGTCTCTTGAAGGACATTCTCTAATTCTAATAGTTGGAATACTGAGAGGGGGTGGGTGAATCAGTGTTAGTGATTTTATCACTTTTAACCACAGTATATAAATGTTATCTTAATCAGTAATATATCATCAATGTGTCAATCAACAATATATCATCAATGTATTATGGGCACATAACATAAGCATCACATCAAGTACACAATACACCCAAATTTACATGGAAACCCAAATGGGAGAAAACCACAAAATGCTTTCTTATATATCAAAGATTACATTCATTGGAAACACCAACTTCCCAATTCTCTAGCTACAACTAGAAGGAGGCTACGACTTGCTATTTACATGATACAACCTGAAGGAATATAGAACTCCTTGAATTCTCTGGCTCCAACAAGCAGGAGGCTACAACCACTTGAATATCAAGCTCCAACCTGAAGGAAGATACAACTCCCTGTGTTCTCCAACACCAACCAAAAAGATGCTACAACCCCCTTTCCTTGACCCATCCT
>JASDQU010104237.1:243198-262042 GCA_032191745.1 Picea mariana | reverse complement strand
GATAGGTTTATTAGGAGGTATCTACTACTCATCTTCCTCTTGGTTTTCTTCTAGCTTCTCTTCTTCTTATTCAACTTCTTCTTCTTTTAGATATTTTCCATCATTCTTCTCTTCTAAGTCTTTGCTTCCTTCCTTGACCTTTCATACATTTTTATCATCAATAATTGCATTGATTCTGTCCAAAATTATGTTGATTCTCATATTGAATAATTTATATTCCCTACTCTTGCTTGAGTACCCAACAAATATTCTTTTGTCAACTTGGGAGTCAAATTTTCCAATCCTACCATCTTCTCTTTTGATGTAAAAGTTGCTTCCAAACACTATGAAATGATTCACATTTGTTGGTCTTCCTTTCCATAGCTCGTAGGGAGTCTTATTGTTGTTTCTTCTGAGCATTCCTCTATTTTGAATATCAACTATTGTATGGACTTCCTGTACCCAAAATACGTCACCCAACTTGAAATATTTCAACATGGTTCTAGCCATTTCATGTATTCTATTCTTTCTTTTGGTGACTCCATTTTGTTGTGATGTCCAGGCTATTGAGAATTACCTTTTTGTTCCATGTTTTCCACAGAAATATACAAATTCTTTTAATGTAAACTCTCTACAATTATTTTATCTTAAACATTTTATTTTTAGGTTTGTCTCATTTTCAACCATTTCTTTGTATATCTTGAAGTTTTCAAATGCCTTTGACTTATCTTGAGAAATCTCACTGTAGTCATTCTTGTGTAGTCATCAACTAGTACCATAAAGTATTGTTATTCATTCAATTTCTTTGATCTTGTTGGTTTACATAGGTCCTTATTAACAATTTCCTATGGGTTTTTTGTAGGGTATTCTTTTGACTTGAAATTGGTCCTGGCTTGTTTTCCCTGTAGACAATGCTTGCACAAAGTATTTGTTGGCCTTCAAATCTCAGAAATTTCTCTTATTGTTTCCTTTCTACTAACTTTGACAAGATTATCAAAGTTCAAGTGACCCATCCATTTGTTCCAGCGCCAACTTTCATTTTCCTCTCCTAAACAACATTTTTCCTTTCCAATTTCATTTAGAACATATTTGTTGTTTGGGGTTCTTATAGTTGTAGTCACCAAAATTCCTGATCTTTCTTTCCTTGTCTCACATTTTTTTGAGTCAAACAAAATTTTGTGTCCTCGCTAAAACATTTGACTTACACTAAGTTGATTGTGCTTCATATATTCAACCAGTAGAACATTTTATTCCTTTGCATCCTTGCTTCCAAACTTGATTGTTCCTCTTCCTAAAATTTTGACAGAGTTATCATTGTCGAATGACACTGATCCATCTTGTTCCTTCTTCTAGATAAATAACCTATTCTTGTCACCTATCATATGCTTTGAACATCCACTATCAACATACCATACACTTCTCTTGTGTTAATACTGTAGAGCAAGAGATCATTTTTCAGTGTTGAATTGATTCTGCTTTCTTATCCATATCCTTTGTGGTTCCTATTTTTGACTATTTGTATTATGTCTTAATTCTCTTGGGGGAACAATCAACCTACAATATTTAGCCATGTGTCCAAAGTTGTTGCATTTGTAACTTTCCACTTCATTACTCAAAGATCCAAAATTGTTGTAGTTTTTGTTGTGTGTTTCATAAGGCCTTCTTGGATAACTATTATTTGTATCATTCATAGTTTCTTATATTCTTGGAATTTTCTCTACAGTTCACAACTTTGTGTCCAAAATTGTTACATGAATAACATAAGCCAAGGAAAATAGTTTTATACCTAGAGGTGCAAGGTATTCTTAATGGTGTTTCTCTTATGAAGTCTTATCCTTCTTGAGGTATTTCTAGTTGTTGTTATTTCTACGCTATGTATCTTCTAGATGGTGTAGTTTCTCTGTGATTTCCTTCTTGGGTCTTTTTTTCTTCTTCCTTCTTAGGAGAACCTCTTATGACTTCTAAATAACTTCTTTGTTTTGCTTCATGTTCTATTGAATTTGATCTTGAACCTTTCTTATTATGAATTTGCTTATATCCTAGCCTAGTCATGTCATAATATGGTCTTTGACTGCTCATGATCTCATCCAATATTTTAGTGCTATTATGCTGCATTTAATTCTTCTGGAGATATTTTTTGAGAGTGACTATTTCTACTTCCAAGCTTTCAATCATCTTTTCTTTTTCTTCCAACTAATTTATGAGTGCTTCTTCAATCCTTTTGTCTTATTCTACCTATATATTTAACTTCATGATCATTTGCTCGACTTATACTGAGTTGGAATTATGAGATCCTTCTTTCATCTTTAGTTCTTCCTTTAGTGACTTGTTTCTCTTTCTTTCTTTCCTTAGTTCTTATAAGGAACTGATTAATTCTTCTCTTAGATCGACTTTGCCTTCTTCTTAGGAATTTTCTTCATCATCTTATATGACCATGAAGAGTACTATTTTTGAATCACTATCACTATCATCATCATCATCTAATGATGAACTATCTTCCTTTGAGTAGAAACTTTTCTTGATTTTTTTTTTTTCTTCTCTGATCTCCCTTTTGAATTTTCTTTTTCTTCTTAGGATCATCTTCTTCATCGCTATTTTTATTCTTAGCATAAGGACATTTAGAAGAAAAATGAACAATATCACCACAATTAAAACAATTATATGGAAACATACATGTGTACTTGTCAGTTCCTATTTTCATTTTTCTTACAAAGTTTTCCATTTATTCATCTTCCTCTAAGTCATCGTTGCAATTGCAATCTGTCTTTGACTTTTGCTTGTTTTTCTTCTTTGACTTCTTGGATGCCATAAATTTTGCTTCCTTTGTGACTGATTTTTCTTGCTCTATCCTCATTTTGTAGGTTATGATTATCCCATGTAACTCTTCCATGCTCAATGTAGCTAGATCTTCTCTTTCTTCCAGGGATGAAAATTTTGGGTCATGTCTCATAGGTAGAGATCTTAGTACTTTTTGAACATTGACTAGTTCTTTCATTTCTTCTGCCAAACCTTTAATGGAATTTATTATTTCATCAAATCATAGAAAGTAGGTGCCAATGTCTTCATCTTCTTTCATCTTCAAATGTTCAAACTTGTCTCTAAAGGTTTGAAGTTTGGCTCCTTTGACTTTGGCATCACCTTCCTAGATATTATTAAGTTTGTCCCATGATTCCTTTGCATAATCATAATGTATAAATTTGACATATATTGATTCAATTAGACCATTCAAAATGACATTTTTTGCTCTTGAATTGTTCTCTTCAATTTTCTTTCCATTCTTGTCTGTTGGTGGAGTGGATGGTGCATTGTATCCATCAACTACTGATCTCTAGACATCAAATCTCTATGTTTGCACATATGTTTTCATACTTCTTCTCCAGAAGGCATAGTTCTGGTCATAAAATTGTGGTACTCCAATCTTAGTGTATTCCATGATCTCCTATAAATATAAGCATCACATCAAATACAGATTACACAAGATTTTACATGGAAATCCAAATGGGAGAAAACCAAGGAAAGATTTCTTAGATATCAAGTATTACATTCATTGGAAGAAGAAACTTCCCAATTCTATAGCTACATATGGAAGGATGTCCGGACCCCTTATTTATAGGATCCAACCTGAAGGAAGCTACAAATCCCTGAATTCTTTGGCTCCAATCAGAAGGAGGCTACAACCCCCCTTTCTCAGGCTCCAACCTAAAGGATTCTCCCACTCCCTGTGTTCTTTACCACCAATTGGAAGGAGGATACAACCCCCTTTCCTTGCCACATCCTTCCACCATGAAATATAAATGTAGATCAATTGTCACTACCAATGTCACTTCCACTTTCACTATCACTGTAACTTTCTCTGTCACTGCCATTGTCATTGTCACTACCTTTGTCACAACAACTTGTAACCTGTCATCCTGTCACTGTCACTATACCATCAACCTATAGCTATCACTGTATCATCAACATGTTATACCAAAAACTGTGCCATACCATGCATCAATTGTGTACAAACAAATGTAGGATAACATGCATCACTCATGTACCATAAGATAAGAAAACATGTAACATCATATATCATGTACTAGAGAATCAACCACATATACAACCAATACCATATACCATAGCATCAATCATGTATAAACATGTACCATATCATCAATGAAGTGCCTCAAAGGACCAAGCATGTTCCTCATGCATATGTGTTATCGGACAAATCGATAGGTGCAGACACTAACAGATCTCCCTAGATCCACCTGGATCTAGAACAAAACAGGACAGGACATGACTCTTTCCCTAAGTTGTGGTCATTGAATCTACCAATAAGAAGGAATGAGTGGCATACCTTTATATCTCTTCCTTAGGTCTATGTTGTTTCTGTTTCACTCCGGTGCTCTTGTGATGTCAGGTCCAAGACAACACAAACCAACCAAAGTGAAGATAAAAAAGTATATTCAATGTCAACTTATGCATATGATCAAGGAGTTATGCTATCAAATAAGAGTGATTTTATGGGAAAGGGACATGCCACTGTATTATATTAAATGAAAGTAGAAGATACAACCTGATCACCTTGATGTCACAAGCTTCCTTTTAGTGACCCTTAGTTCCAACACACACACTTGCTCTGCATTTGCTTGAAGAAGATCTAATTCCTCTTGATAGACCAAATAGAGTCTTCAAGCTTCTGTCCAAGCAGGGTTCTTCACACAATTCTTTCATCAATTATTCATTCAATCTTGCTTAACCTTTTCCATGAGAAACCTTTAAATATATAAGAGAAGGAGAGATGGTTACATGGATGAGGATGATCCCACCAAATCTGAGAAGTCAGTAGGATGCCAACCATGCGAATGCCAACTCATTTTCTAGAATATCCCCTTCTAGAACCTTTGTGACTTCTTCTCCTTTCCAAGCTTAAAAATAGGTTCGCACCCTATTTATGGAGCATACTGTGAACAGTTCGCACCCTAAGTGTGGGTGGCCTACGAGAATGAGGGATTCTCGCACCCTGTAACATAGGTAGCCTGTGAACTCATCTTCAAAATGTGTTTTTTTGAAGAAGACAACAGTCACTTTTCTCAGGAAAAAAGTCCTTGTGGGAGCCTAAACACATCACTTGTAGAGACATCACCAGAGTGACCAAAATCATGTGTAACAGAATTCCCCCCAAAGTATGAGGATGGAATCTGTGACAACCGAAATACTTTATAAACTGCGTGTGTGTGTCAGAAACCAAGAGCACACCTAATCAGAAACCTTTAAACAATCAAGTATCTACAGAATATAATATCAGTTCTGAGGTAGGCATTCCCATTCTTAGATCACAAATGAATGGAATCACAAACGTAAGTCATGGCCACCAATTATACACCGTGGATCCATGCCGTAAAAAATGCTACATAGCCACCAGGAATACACTGTCGATCTATGTGAGAAGAATTGAATTAAGACGACATAGCCACGTGACATACAAAGTGGATATATGCACCGACACAAATCATACATACTCCATTGTAGCCTGGATAAAAAATATGAGACCCAGGGTCTTCAATCCCGTCACCTGAAAGTATGAATCTAGCCATGCGATTACATGTGTTGAAGTCGAACATGGTATAAACCACTTGATTACCAGTCATTGATGAAAACCATTAACAAGTGCGAGGGAAATCACCATTGATGTCAATGACTCCCAAGGTACCGAAATACAATCTGAATAAATGCGAATGAATGAGTTGAAGTCAAGCACTCGGCGAAATCTCTCGATTAGGGATCAATGATGTGAAACCCCTATCGAAAGCGAAGAGACTTGCCATTAAGGCATGCAGGTTCCAAGTTACTAAATGATTTCTAAGTCTCATTTCTGGATAATGAGTTGGAGTCAATGGAACAAGACTCGTCACAGGAGGGCCTTGATGTATCCCCCATCAATGACATGAAATAAGTAATAGATTTTGAAGATGAGACAAAGTATGAATATGAGTCGAAATGGACAGAGGGAAGGCCAACATAGTAAGAACGGATAACTGCAGATGGCTGACTCAATAGAGGGCTCATGTGAACTTCTCTTGAACATATGAACGACATGAACAAAGACTTGGCAGCACTGACTCAAAGATGACCCAAGATATGACCTTGTAGCAAGTCGAACGAGAGACAAATGGATTTCCCAACCTAGATTCAAATGATGAATAGGGTGTGTCATGTTCAAGAGCAACGCTTACTGCCATTAATATGAATATGAAAACACATCCCTTTCCCAAAATTTCCCCCACCATTTCTGGCGAGTACCTCTTTATTTTTACGCAAGCTTGAGGAGGATAGCATATGTTTGTTGATGTAAGCTCATCCTTCGGATGAGTCCCTTGGATTATATTTAATGAACCCTAGGAAGGAGTGGTTTGGTCCCATCATGGGTCTGTCGATGTTTGTTTAACGAGTCCAAGGATAGAAAACTTAGGAGTTTTTCATGTTTGGAGAGTCTGAAAAACACTTAAAGAGAAATCTCCCAGTTCAACGAGACCGAAAAAGTGATAAACTATCGCCTATTGAATGTTTTCTTCAGATACTTTAACGAGCGTGAAGAGAACAAGATCGCTTGGCAATCTTTTTGTTTTTATGGAGCGTGAAAAGAGCTTAAAGGATACTCCCTTAGGTTCATCATTTTTGTGTTACCATACGAGTACAAAAAGATGAGAAAAATTATACTCGATTACATTCTCATATATTTGCGAGTGCAAGAACGAACAAAGACTGAGCTCGAGGTTTTTCCTATAAAAACCCTAAAAAAGTAGTCGTACATGTGACAAAAAGAAAGAATACCCCTACCCCCCTGTTCAGACTTTGAAATTGCTATACCTGTGACAACCATACTCACAAGACCATTAGGGCATTAGCTTTTATAAGAAAAATAATATAAAAATCAATAAAATATAGTAAAAAGTGAATAAATATGGGTAAAAGGAGGCTTTTTACCATTTCATTGTGATTTTGCCAAAAACTTGTCCAACCACCTCATTTTCTCCCAAATTTCTTCGCTCGATTGCGGGAGGCACAAGAAACCATTCGATGAATCGTTTCCGCCAACGAGGTAAACTTTTGATCCCTTAACTTTTCCATGGTTCACTTTTTTTTTTTTTATTGGCAATTTCTAGGGTTCTAAGTCCATTTTAGGGCCCCATTATGCATTCAAGCATTCTCATAGGCAGGCCTTGCGGGACCTGCGAGAATCTAAGATTCCTGTAGGTGGCCTTTAGGGAACCTGTGAGAATATCTCTCTATACCAAAGGCTCACTTGTGAGGGTCGAAACCTAGATTTTAAAGTTAAGTTTTGCCCAATAAAAACCATGCAAAAGTTTGGAACAAGTTGCTAACTCTTCTCTCATGGCTCTTGTGTAGGTGTTTGACCATCACAATGTTGGAGTGGTGAGAAAGAGAACATGAGGAAGACGATGCTATTGTCAGGAATGACCTGGGTATAGTTGCTTCCCTCCGAAATTGTGGGCTCTTGAAATTCTTTAGGATTCTGGGCATGAGAACCCAACTCAGATTGTTGGAATACCTGGTCCATATGTGGGACATGGACCAACAGTTATTTCATGTGGGATTCCATACGTTGACCAGAGATATCAAGGATATATATTTTCTAATAAGGTTAAAATGACATGGGTACCACGCTAGCTTGATCGGTGGTCGAGGCGACAGACTCCCTATGAGTGAGTATTGTCGCCAGTACTATGTTCCTGAGGCAGAAAGAAGCAAGGGTAAGGTTGCTATCTGGGGGGTCCAAGACTTGATCCTGCAAACCATTTTTTTCACTATAGCATGCATGGCTAGGAGGGCGGCTCCGCACATGGCTCTCCAGAGCTACTTCCAATATGCCATAGAGTGCACAAAGCCTTGGGTCTTCAACTGGTTGGATGCAGTTCTCCGCAGTATGAAGAGGCAATTGATGAAGTGCAGGAGGGGTAACTTGAAGCAATTTGGGTACAGATCACTTTTGGTGTCCTTCCTCCTCGAGAGGGTCCCACTGCTGAGACTACAAATTGATTGGGGTTTACCAGCCCCACAGGATCCAAGGATGCTGAGGTGGTGCAACCTCATGGATCGACACATAGCAGGGCCCATCATCAAGTATAATGATTCATTTTTCGAATGGTTGCGGCCCTAGATGTTGATGATTGACGACTACACATACACTGGTTTGGATTTCCGAGAAGATCCGAATTTGGCCTTGCCTAAGGATGCTTAGTGGGGTGATTTAGGTAAGAAGTACACATTTTGTTATTTTTAAATGTTTTTTCAAGTTTTATCATATGAAATGTTTTTGTGTTTATCCAAGAACTAATAAAAAAATCTCTTTTTGATGACATAGATGTAGGGCCATATCAACCTCCAGGGATGTCTCCTATTCAACAACAAGGAGAGGTGGCTCTAGTAGCGATATGGGATGCTGAAGACTACGAGGCAGTGGAGAAGAACTTGGAGGCGTTGACCGCTGACATCCCAAATATGGCTACTGGGGAGATCCCTAGACATTACTAGTGCCATACCGTGGGCATTTCCAAGTCTATCAATCGACTGCTTCATAGGGTAGCCCGAGCAGTTGTGTGTTATTGTGAGCGTCATCCATGACACCATTTTGTAGAAGCCATGGGATTCGTATTTTTGAGATTTTGGTCCTTGGCTAAAAACTTTTTGTAAACACTTTTGATCGTTATATACATATATACGGCTCTTACCGTCTTATCTTGTGTTGTGTTATACATGTGATGTGTGATTGGTTTATAAATGGCCCAAATGTCTATCTGACACATAGTTAGCTAATGCATTAGTCAATGTATTTAGACATCTAGGAATGTGATGATACTCAATATAATCAAAATAACGTTCCAAGAGGTGAATTCATAAATATACCTGTAATAAAGTAGGACTTCGAATAGCATAAACATTACTTAGTTGTAGCACCACTAGCTGCGAATCGATTCGTATACCCAGGTGGCAGATACCAAGTGAAATAACATCAATCAACAATTTGACGACGGTGCTATATTCTGCAATATTATTGGTCGCACGACCAAGGCACACACCTCGCAGACTGATAAGTTCGTTTGTAGGCACACAAATTGCCCATGCAATAGAAGAAAGGTTCTGTGTACTACGGCTAGTGCCATCAGCGAAGCCAATGTGGGCTAGTGAAGACTTCGACATCTGGAAACCAAGCACAATGTAACATAAGCAGTCAGGGACAAATACCAAATAACGAAAAGGCATACTGCAGTAACACACAAAAGGTATGATACAATAAAATACAAGCACTTAGGCACGGGTGATCTTAGGCATAGTACTTCTTTAAGTACAACCCATTTCTGGGTTCACTCAAAGGGATACCATCGTAGTCTACCAATTCATATCCCCCTTTCTCCAAAACTCGTCTGACGATATAAGGACCTCGCCACGTAGCTTCAAATTTTCTAGGTCCTAGCATATCCCAATCTTGTTCATAAAAAAGAACCAGATCACCTTCAGAGAAAATGTGTGGCCTGACATGTTTTTCATATTGGGCTTTGATGCGTTTCTTCTGGGATTCTATAACCAGGGTGGCATCGCGACGGGTTTCATCTAATTACATGAGACACAACATACATTCTTCTTCGGCAGAAGTGTTTGGGAGAAGTTTGACGGCTAGTTTTAGGGAGGTTATCTCACATTCAATTGGCAAGATGGATTCTAGAACATAAACTAATTGGAATGGTGTAAACCCGGTAGAAGACTTAACGGATGTCCAGTAAGCCCACAATACTGAAAACAACATCGTGTGCCAACTCATTTTGTGAATCCCTATCATTCTTCGAAGCATGGTAATGAGGACCTTGTTTATTGCTTCAACTTGGTTGTTGGCTTGTGGGTAATAGGGTGTTGAGTTTTCATGGTGAAGACCCAACTTTTCAGTGAGTTTGGACATCATGAAGTTTCTAAAGTGGCTACCGTGATCAATAACAATAGCCCGAGGAACACCAAAATGGGCAATGATGTGATTGAATATGAATAATGTTGTAGTCCTTTTGGTATTGTCGAATGTTGGCATTGCCTCGGCCCATTTTGTAAAATAATCTATGGCTACAATAATGTATCCATGCCCCCCGGCTGAGTGAGGGTGACATGTCATGAAATCGATACCCCATTTCGCAAAAGGACCAATGGAGACCACGGGGTGTAGAGGAGCAGGGTGTGATCATATTTTATTGTTGTAGGTCTGGCAAGTGTGTCATTTTTGGATAGCAACAATACAATCGTTGAATAAAGAAGGCCCAAAATACCTTGCCCATAAGATCTTCTAGTCAGTAGCATACCCAGACATGTGACCACCACAAGCTCCATAATGGCATTCATTGAGGGCTTTCTCGACTTCATCAAATGTGAGGCAACGTCGAAAAATGGAGTCAATCCCACGACGATAAAGAGTATCACCAAGGATAATATATTGATGGGCTTGGTAGCGTATTTGATGGCGGTCAGTGCTAGAAAAATTGGGTCGGAAAGTCTGGGTCTGGAGATATATGATGATATCTCCATACCAAAGGTCATCGGAACTAATCATGAAAAGGGATTCATCGGGTAATGAATCTGCTGCTACATTTTCAATTTCAGAGCAGGGAAGGTCGCATATCAACTCAACAAACACCAAGGATTTCTTGGACTTATCACGTTTGAATTCTAAGTCAAACTCTTGGAGTATTTTCCCCCTAGAAATTGGAGGGTAAGAATGTGCTACATAGGTTTGTAGTTAGAAATTACCGTAGTCTTGCAAGAGAGGATATAGTGTCGGAAATGTTAGACAGCTTGGACGACTACCAAGGCTAGTTTTTCAACATGTAAATACTTGGTTTCAGTAGTCCTGAGACTCCGACTCAAGTAATAAATGACATGTTCATCATGAGAATAATCCTCCTGGATGAGAACCATAGTGATGGTATAATCCAAGGCTGTGAGGTAAAGGAAATAATCCCAACTGTAATCAGGTGGGGAGAGTAGTGGGGTATGTGTCAAAGACAGTTTCAAAGCTTCAAAAGCTTTGTTGGCAGTGGTATCCCATATGAACTCAGAACCTTTCTTGAGTAGTCGCATAAATCCAAGAGTTAGCTCAGCATAGTTTGGGATGAAACCATGGAGAAAGTTTTCCTTCCCTTGCAAACTTTGTAACTGGAAAAGTGAGGAAGGAGGAGGGAGATTGAGAATCGCCTCGACCTTGAAAGGATCTACCCTGATCCCTTGACGTGAAACAATAAAACCCAGAAGTCGGTTAGATTCTACGCAAAAAACACATTTGTGGGGATTCAAGCGTATATGGCAAAACCAACATTGAAGGAAAATGGCACGGAGGTGTATTGGATGATCTACTCGGAGCATGGAATGAGTGGGTAAGTCATCGAGATATGGCTACACAATGTGTTTTATGTAATGAAAGGCGTAAGACATAGCACGTTGAAAAGTTGCACTTGCATTCTTTAAACCGAATGGGAGTTTCCAATAGGTGAAAGTGCCCCAAGGACAAATAAAAGCGGTCTTATGTTGGTCCACTGGTACAATATTGATTTGATTATATCTGGAGAAACCATCCATCAGAGAGAAGATTTCGCTTCTGGCACAATCGTCGACGATTTGGTCAACGAAGGGGGTAGGAAAGTTGTCTTTAGGACAAGCTTTTTTAATGTTCCTATGATCAACACACATGCAGATTGTGCCTTGTTTCTTGTCGATTAGAACAAGATTGGAAACCCAGTCAGTTAGAGCCACCGGGAAAATGAAGCCATCCTTAAGAAGTTTCTCAAATTCAAGATTGACAGTGGCTGATTTACGTGGGTGGTCCGAATGAAGTCATTGCCGGATGGGTTTAGTGTCCAGGTATGTCTTAATCTCATGTATCACAATGCCAGGGTCAATACCCGACATTTCTTCATAGCTCCAAAAAAATACATCACGAAATTCTTGGAAAAGAGACTTGTAGGTGACAAATTCATCATGGGAATACGAAGCTTCGATATGCACATTTTCGACAATTCCAGGTTTTATGGATATGTTGAGGGGGATGGTGGGTGAGATATTACTTAAGTTCCCTTCGTAGAACAGATCATGTGTAGACTCAAGAATGATAGAAATGACGACAATGGTCGACGGGGTTGAGATCCATTGGTAACCCTCGATGGTTTGTTGTTCTAGGAAGAGGATGGAATGATGATGTCCATCATCCCAAGGGGTGTCTTCCATGGACATAATAGACATAATCATCTCATCCATGGCAAAAATGACACAGAATGGATCTGGAGATAAATGACCAAGAGAGGGGGTAGAAAGGGTTGTCGATTGAATGGCTTGATAAGCAGATTTGATCGGACTCAAGGCATTTCATCGCAATAACGAAGATGATTGTTGGGGTTAGGTACCATCCATGGGTCGTAAGATGTGGGGGTCCCATGAATAGAGGTGGATATCATGTTGATCGAGGCAAAAAATGGATGTGGAACATCGGGTGGTGGTATGGGGAAAGTACCCATTAACGAGGAATCTTTAATAAGACCCACACCGATGTTCTCGTATCCTAGGAGGGGGGAGGGGGGTTGCAATGAACGGTATGTTGTCAGTACATGTATCAGAGTGGAAGAAGGCCAATTGGTTGATGGTCACTACATTTCCTTGATGTGGGAAATGCACGACGTGAAAAAGAGTCGACACAACTACACGCATGGAATCAATCTAGCTACGGCCAAGTAGAAGGTTGTAATTGAGGGGAGCGTCAAAGACCTCCACTTCAACTTGGACCATTTTTCCTTCTAATGTAATAGGAAATGAAGGTAGGACACCATAAAGCTTAAAACCAGATCCATTGAAGGCTTTGAGCTTGTTGTGGGATTCAGTCAAAGGAGGAGAGCCAATGGATTTCTAGCAAGTAATAGACATGACACACGCTGAGGCACCCTCATCAATAACTGTCCTACAAATGTTTTTGTCAGAGACAATAACTTGTATTTGGAATGCGAGTTGAGGGGTTAACCTTGGAATGTTATCTTCCAAGTCAAAAAATATTAAATTCGTATCTGTAGGGTCGATTCCACCAATAGCTTTCAACAGTGCCTTTCGTTGTATAGGACAACTCTGAAGGACTTCGAGGGATGACATTGCGGATGGTGCATGGGCCAGATCTTCAACAATATTGTAGTTCTGGGTAACATGTGCATGAGGATTGAAAGTTGATTTCTGAATGACACCCTTTGGAGGAGGGCGAAGAACTGTGTCTAGGCTCGATCGTTCGAGATGAAGAGGACTGTTGGTAGGTGGAGTCATGGGAGATGGTTGGACCACTGAAGGAGGTATTACATCAACCTTCTCTTTGGAGGAAGAATAATCTTTGGCTCAAGTGGTAAGTGTGATGTCATTCTTCTTTGAATCACCTGTACACATTAAGACATAGGATGTATTGGATGGGGAAGGTTGGTCATGAATGACCAATTGGGCATGTTGTTGAGACAGGAAGGGTTGTGACAATACGACTAGAGTGGGGGGTTTAATGGTCCCTTGAAGGAACTTAGTAACCTCAGATCGTCATGGATAATCCTTAGTGTAGTGATCATCACTACAAATAAGACAAGGGTATCGGGGTTCGCGCTTATCCCTATCGTCAACAGGCGGGGTTTTTGTTTTCTCAGTTTGCGGATTATTTTTATCCTCCTTGTTCTTACCCTTTCCTTTTTTGGATTTATTTTTGCCGTTGGGGGTAGATTGAATAGAATTCACCTCAAAAGTCTTTCTGATGGGAGGGGTAGGAGATGGAGCATTTTGAACATTAGAAGAAATGGGTTTCGGGTTGTTGCCAGAGGTCTGGATGGAATGTGGTTGGGCATGGAAAGTGCCAATCACACCATCAGCTGCATGAGAAGTAGTGGAAGTGGTTGAAGTAGAAGAAGTAGAAGGATGAGGTGCATCAGGGAGTAAGTCGTAAAGAGTACCCGTTTGTGAGTAAACGAGGTCTAGGTATTGGGCACGACTGATTGTCTATTCTTCAGTCACAACTCCACCCATGGAAATGTCATGAGCGATGTCGTTCATGAAAGATTTCATGAACCATTATGCCATCAATTGATAGGGAAGTTCGAGTTTGATGAGACGTCGTCTCCGTCGCCACTCATGAATGTGATTAGAGATATGAGTGGCCTTAGTTTGTTTGAAAAAACTCAAAATCTTGGTTCCCGTTTCGTAGCGAATCGGTAACTGGTAGTGGGTGAGGAAAGACATAGTAAGAATGTTGAAGTCAGTGAAGAAGCCTCGTGGTTATTCTATATACCACTTCGTGGCATAACCTACGAGGTTTCACTGAAAAAGGAGTAAATGAATAGAGTCATCGGTCAAGGAGTTGGATGAACACCAAATGTGAAAAGTCATTACATGATTGTTCAGGTCCTCTCCCGGTTTTCCATCAAATTTAGGGATATCAGATGGTAGTTTGGATGGTATAGTGGGAAATTGAGGAGAGTGATGGATTGGATCATTTAAAATCCTTGATATATCCAAGAGGTTCAAAGTGGATAAGAAAGGTAACTGTCTATTCACATGCAGGTACTGGTGACTTTGGGGAGGGAGTCTCGTCAGTAAACTAGTGGGACCATAAGCAGTCTGCATATAATGCGAAGATCCGAGGAGATTCGATTGTTGGTGTGGAAGAAAGTAATTCATAGGGTTGTACCCTCGAACAGGGATGTGGGGTTGAGCATTTGAGCCCCAAATAGGATTAGACGTACCTGGATAGGGTTGGCCTGTACTAGGGGGTATGACGGAGCTAGCTTGAGGTTGTTGCCCCCCAGTCGAGTGAGGATTATGTTGTATAATATGATTCCAATACTGGGCCAAGGATGGAGATATGTTTTTTCCATAGGGTGGGGTCGGTGGGGGTTTCCCTCCAATCGGGGGTTGTGTCTCGGTTAGGATTTGTCCTGCAAAAGGGGGTTGAGTTTGGCCTCCTTGGTGAAATTGTCCACCAATGTGAATCTGGTAATTAGGTGTGAAAGAAGGGATGATGCCACTAGGATTAGTGCCTCTGATATAGGATGGAAGAGGTCCTCTGAAAGGGGGTGGAGGAAGTGTCAGAATGAAATTGGGAAGATGGTGCCCAAAAGGAGTGGAACCGCCAGGAGTCTCGAATGAGATTTGTGTAGGAGTGGGAATAGAAGCATTCAACGAATGATATCCGGGTGGAAGTGGTGAGGTGTTTCTGGGCAAAAGCGGTGTGCCAATGGGGGCTTGGCTAGCTATTGTAATCCTGGTGTGAGGATTTGTAGTATCCAGGACCATCGTGTAATGGACCGTTTGTAGAGGGAGAGTCAAGATGTGGTCAGCTGGAGGAGTGTCTTTACCAGGAAAATAATATGCAGTAGTAAAAGGTACTGTGATGGATCAGATGTTTCGGGCAACTTAGGTGCAATAGTGATATCAACGCCTTCTTCTGAGCCAAAGAGATCCTATCTAAAAATTCCAGTAGTCCAAAAAGGATCTTGACCCTCAGGTCCTATGAAAGGTCTGGTTGGTGATCCAGAACACTGAACAACTAGATCTCCGAAATAATTCACTGGAATAATACGTCTCTCAGAGTCGGTAGGAAGTCGAAATTCCTCTTGAGAATTGGTAATTTGAAACCATTCTAAAGAGTCAGTTCTTTCCACTTGTGGAGTGGCGACGTCTTGGACTTCACTATGTTGAGGAGAGCCCTCCAATGAGTTGGTAGGCAAGGGTTGAGAACCTTCCAGATCTTCTGGGGGTAGGCCTTGCATTCTACGTGAATGACGTGGAGGGTTAATTGTGATTGAGTTAGAATCTTAGGAAAGAAATTCTATTTCCAACTTGGGTAAACAAACATCATGCACTAGTAAAATCTAGGAAGCAAAACCAAGAAAACAAGACCTTCCAATTTCGAAGTCACTAGTTGGTGATGAAATCCAACGTCGCGACGACGAGACAAGAAGGGGATGGGCTAGGGTGGAAATGTTACATTGAAGACCTGCTTAACAGACTTACACCCTAGTGCAAGCTCCCACACATAATCATGGGTATACCCTCTAAGGAGCCCGAGTGATTTTGGCCAACGTCGATTCCAGGTACCATAAAGACTTGCCCCTTCATAGTCACCTTGTGTAAGACCCTAAGAAGGTAGGATACTAAGGTTACCACCAACAACAATAATGCCTGGGGCAACAGTCGATAGTCTGATCCACACACAAGGGTAGGGTATCTAGCCTAAAATCATCTTAAGAGGCTTCCACTCATCATTGTGGGTATACCTTCAAGTGACCCCCGTAATATGTGCAATCTCTACACTGATATTAACAAAGTAGGGTGAGTAACTTTGTCAATCTNGGGCAACAGTCGATAGTCTGATCCACACACAAGGGTAGGGTATCTAGCCTAAAATCATCTTAAGAGGCTTCCACTCATCATTGTGGGTATACCTTCAAGTGACCCCCGTAATATGTGCAATCTCTACACTGATATTAAAAAAGTAGGGTGAGTAACTTTGTCAATCTCAATGCGACCTCAAGTTTGACCCTTGTGTGAGAAGGGCTTCCCAGGACAAAATGTTGCAAATGGAATTTGACACTCCTTATCACAAGATACTATTTTGTGTTTTGTGCTTTGGAGAGTATGTCTCACTGCCTATTCCAAAGCTCTATCCTAGGTAATGTTGGTGTAAAAGAGTCTTAGAAAAAGTTACTAGTTGGATTTTAAAATTGCGCAATGTTATTAAAGGTTGTTGTTACTCAAAAAGAGACGGAAATGAAACCGATGTTGTGTGAGACTCTGACCCAAAAATTCATAAATAGGAATGAATGATACAAATTTTTTGTTTGATGAATCCTATCTACAGGAGGGAAAGAGGAGTTTTCTAGAAAAACACAAACTACAATGTATGATCTTCTTTGAAATGTAATATCAAACAACCATGAAAAATGCAGATTCCCTGTTCATTCTTTTTCAGTACTTGAACGCCAATATTTTCAAAAAAAAGTTTCTTAAAAAAGAAAATGTCTTTAATTTTTATTAGAAACCAAACAACAAGGGTGGAACTAAGAAAAAAACAAGCAACCAACGAAAAAGAAATACACAACAAACACCCAAACCAATATTTCAATGAAGACAAAAATAAAAAACTAATAAGACCAGTCTCTTCAAATGCACATGGGTAACAATTTTTCGAGTAATAAGCAATTGAAAAGAACAATTGATCTCAACTTTTAAACCAATCAAAGGTTCCCAACCAAAAAAGCACTCGAATTTCAAAACCGGAGATTATACCCTTGTTGCGAAAAGGTCAAGAGGTAAAAATTAAGAAAACATGATCGAGAAGAGCTTAATCATTCATGAGATTTGAAGTCAAGAAACATTCAATCAGTGGCCAGAGAAGTTCTTCCTAGACACACAAACAAATCTGGGCATCTGAGGACACAAAAGACTTCATCCAAAATTTTTGCACGTGGGTTCATAGGCTGGAAGTGTGGTACAGTGTGATAATCAAGGATTGTCGCAGGCTAGACATAGGAAGAATGTGAGAAGTTCACACTGAACTTAACAACAAGGTGCAAACTTTAGTAGTTCTCGTAGGCTACAGAAGGGTGCAGTGCGAGAAGGCCTGTAATCAAGAAAATTTTGGAAAAAGGACAAAAATTCTGAGGGAACTTTTGGATCCAAGGAGTTTGTAAGGGTCTCCTCAAGACTCAAAGATTGATGGGAATGAAAAATGGTAGGTTAAGAGAAAATGGCCAAGAAAAAACCACCAAAAATGGGTTGCATCCCCAGTGGAGTCACCAATTTTGTTATCGGACAAATCGGTAGGTGTGGACACTAATAGATCTCCCTAGATCCACCTAGATCTAGAACAAAATAGGACAGGACATGACTCTTTCCCTAAGTTATGGTCATTGAGTCTACCAATAAGAAGGAACAAGTGACGTACCTTTATATCGCTTCCTTAGGTCTTTGTTGTTCCCGCTTCACTCCGGTGGTCTTGTGACGTCGACTCCAAGACAACACAAACCAACCAAAGTGAATATAGAAAAGTATATTCAATGTCAACTTATGCATATGATCAAGGAGTTATGCTATAAAATAAGAGTAATTTTATGGGAAAGGGACATGTCGCTGTATTATATTAAATGAAAGTAGAAGATACAACCTGATCACCTTGATGTTGCAAGCTTCCTTTCAGTGACCCTTGGTTCTAACACACACACTTGCTCTGCATTTTCATGAAGAAGATCCAATTCCTCTTGATATACCAAATAGAGTCTTCAAGCTTCTGTTCAAGCAGGGTTCTTCACACAATTCTTTCACCAATTCTTCATTCAATCTTTCTTAAACTTTTCCATGAGAAACCTTTCAATATATAGGAGAAGGAGGGATGGTTACATGGATGAGGATGATCCCACCAAATCTGAGAAGCCAGTAGGATGCCAACCATGCGAATGCCAATTCATTTTCTAGAAGATCCCCTTCTAGAACCTTCGTGACTTCTTCTCCTTTCCAATCTTAAAAATAGGTTCGCACCCTATCTATGGAGAAGATTGCGAACATTTCACACCCTAAGTGTGGGTGGCCTGTGAGAATGAGGGATTCTCACACCCTATAACATAGGCAACCTATGAACTCATCTTAAAAATGTGTTTTTTGGAAGAAGACAATAGTCACTTTTCTTAGGCAATAAGTCCTTATGGGAGCCTGAACACATCACTTGTAGAGACATCACTAGAATGACCAAAATCATGTGTAACAATATGCCACCATACATCAAGTGTATACCTCAACCATATTGTTAGCGTCAGAAGTCACTCCT
>JASDQU010104237.1:208296-225319 GCA_032191745.1 Picea mariana | reverse complement strand
TCGCTAACTTGACAAATAGATCACTAGTTCACTAGAATATGTTCAATAGAATGAGTGAATGTACTTGTGAATGACTCCTTGGGGTGTATTTATATTTTTTCTAAGTAACCTCTGTCCTTAAACTTAAGGGCTTCTAGACTTTCTCGTTACAACTACTTTACCCTTTCATTAAAGACTTGTAACCAACTAGGGGCTTCTTAACCATTCTTTGGGGTTTCTAACTTCACAAGGCCACAAATCCTCAACCATGAGAAACTATGTGGTGTACCACCTATCACCATAAATGATACATATTACCCCTTCATGACCATATTCCTCAACCAACTTAGGGTCACATAACCATGCATTTGGGGATATGATACTTTGCTACTAGACTTCTTCAAGGGTTGACATCAATGACAACCAATATTTCAACAATATCCCCATTTGGTATTGATGGTAACACTGATGGCATGGTAACACTCATGCTCCTACTAATTCCCTCCCTGTGACCATTTCCTATAACCATCGCTCCCTGTGTTGTGTGACCATTACTCCCACTATATTCATGCATCCATTCTTTGTTTCCATGCTTTTTCTCTCTCTCCCCCTTTGACATAAATGGAAAAGGTTAATTCTCCTTTTTTCTTTCTCTCCACCTATCTGCAAGCCTCTAATTTCTCTTCATGGTGCTTCCTCATGTAATACTATGATGTATATGATTATAATTCAAAATATTCTTTACTTGTATTCTCCAAGTCTCTTGCATCTCTCCCCATGTCTGACTATGTCTGATGCTATGTGGATCACTGAGGGGCATAAGCTACTCCAATTTTCTATCGAAGATACTCAAAGGTCTCCCTCAGAAGGAGTTTGGTGAAGATATATGCAATATGCTCTTCTGTCCCAATGTACTCTAGCTTGATGTTATTCTATGTAACATGTTCCCATAGAAAGGGAAACTTGATTGGAATATGCTTCGTCTTGGAATGCATCACTGGATTCTTATAGATACTGATAGCACTTTTGTTATCAAATAGTATTGAAATGGGCCCATCATACTTCACATGTATATCTTGCAAGGTTTTTTTCATCTAGAGAACTTGAGTGCAACATGTTGTTGTTGAAATATACTTTCCTTCTACTATTGACAAAGATATTGGTGACTGTTTCTGTAACATCCAGTTCCACTGATCACATTTTCAAAACATTGAACAGTCTTTGAGGACACTTGCGTGCAAGTGATCCAATTAAACATGGTACATTATGATTATCTGTTTTGATTTATGAGGTTATGATATGATTGAGTATTGAAATTGATATGTTATTTATATTGATGTATATCATTGACAGGTATTATGATGAGGTTTCCTGAGTGTGCAAGAAATGTGACATGATGAGGATGTTGATGGCATCTATAGACTTCCTTGGACTCTGGATTGAGTCAGGGAGTGGACTATTCACTTTGATTATGAGTACTTGTTTTATTTACGCATGTGTTATGTTGATGATTCAATTATGGATTTCATGTACATATGAGTTATTAATGTTATCTTTTTCAGTGGATGCAGGCATGGTGACACTTGCTAATCCAAATCACATATGGAGTAAAGGGGTCATGCAAATATATCATATGGCTGAAAGAGGGGTGTGGAAACATCCATGTCACAACCTACTAGCACTCCCATCGTGACCTGAACTGAAGGTTAACGACTACCTTATTCCTGATAGTTTCACGATGCCGTGAGGGAAGACTGAGACAGTCACTCATGAGGATTTATGGGGGGCGCACAATAATGAATATTCCTTATTCCTAAGTAATCCCTTAGTCTCGCACAAGTTAGACAAGTGGAGTATTGACTCCAAGCGTTAGTCAACTTCCAAACTAGTCAATGGTGAGTGGTACCCTTGGAGCACAGAGATGCGTCTTGAAGGGCATGTCGCATGAATAAATTTATGAGTCATTAAAAAAATATAGAAGACCTTAGAAAATAAAATGAATACTTAGACTTTGTTAAGGAAGAAAATACAAATTATTATCAAAATTTTAAACCAGAAAACATAACCAAAGGTCTAAGTCTAGATGCGTTGACTAAATAAAATTATAAAACGGGTTAAGAGATTTCAGACTAAATAAAACTATTATAGGGGGAATAAAATAATATGACATGTGAACAAGGTGTGCATGAAATTAATAAAAACAAATTTAAAATGAAAATAAATTAACTCATGAGAGAATGGGTTGTCAATATAGAGATAGTATCCTTATAAGTCAATCAAACTCTAAATCATAACTAAGAGAATAGTTTTAATCAAACACCAATTGTAAATTAGTTAGGAGACACAATAAAAGATAAATTGGGGAATTAAGGGACAACTAGGAGAAAATCTAGGAACCAATTGAGGAGTGTGAGGGAAAATGCATAATTATTTAAATTAAAAAGGATTAAACATGTGCAACTTGGGGAAAGTGTGACATGTGTTGGGGTTGAATAATCTCTAATTTAATTATTAAAAATTATCTAATTGTGCATGAGATGACACGTGTCAAGGTAAATTTTCTTATAAAAAGAATGGTGAGGAAGAGGGAAGACACTCTATTGTTGGATGAATGAAATATTGTTGAAATTTCTATTGAGTTATTTTACTTGTGTGAGTTGGGTTGCAAGCTTGTGAAAGAGGTGGAATCCTCTCCTTGCGTGGGAAAGCTTGTGCTAATTGAGATTTGGTTTTTTGTGTGTGGCCTATTTGCGACTCGGGGTGATAAGGGGTAAGAAGAGTACCTCTAGCATTGGATGGGAGGTACCGGTGAAGTCTTTTGGTTTAGTAGGTGAAAAAAAGGGACATTGCACAGGTTCCAAATTGAGGACCTGCATCAAGTTTCTTGTTCAAGTCGAAGATCATCCCCACAAATATTACTTTTCTGGATTACGGTATTTCCATTTGTTCTAGTTATTTCAATGATTACTATATGTGGAATTATTATACTGGATTACATGGGACCGAATGATTAAGTCAAGATATTATTTCTGCAACTTAACTGCTAGTTTTTATAAAAAGGGATAATGGAATATTGTTGCATATTATGAATATGTATTTAAATGACTGAATAATGTATATTTTGTATAATGTGTTCTGAATATGTTGCAGAGAAATTGTATAGTAATCTCATGCTTGATTTAACACATACCTTGTGGATATAATGGCGTTCATTGAATTTTTGATTAATAGATTGATTTTGTGTATTTTGAAATATGAAGAATGCTATCTCTTATAGAATATAATTATTGATTGATGGAAAACTTGTCAATTTTATTTCTCTACAGTCGAATTCTTAATAGCAGAGACAAGGTAGGAAGCGATATTGTTTACCCTCGAATGAATTATTGTGAGATTGCCCAGTTCCTAAGTAACTAGATAGGATAACCCTTCTTACCTTTTTGCATTCGTCAGAATCTGATGCTTTCTGATGTTTATCTATTGGGATTACGTAGACTGTATGGTTTACTTTAACTACATGTAGAATGGATTCATTGATGTTTATCAGAACCCTAAAGCATCCTCGATTCCAGTGGAGCATTTTGTTCCAGAACTACCAATTTTAGGTATTAGAATTTTATCAGTATCAAATTTCTGAATTGCTTTGACTGATCTCGTTTGAAGGGAGCACAGTCGTCACAATTTGGGTACCTTCCTTCACTTGATGACATATCTTCACACCGTTGGTTATCTGTATGTCGTGTCTGCACCATTACCAGCTTAGCTCCAACGTTTTGAAACTGCAAGGGATAAATTATCTGAAACGTATCCAATGGTGTCGACAGGCGTTATCATCGTAGGGTTGATAGCGCATAATGCATAGCATTATCGTCGTAGGGTTTGTAGGCGTTATCAACAGTGTCGACAATTTAATATTTTCCATTTAATCCACGGGAAGCTCTTTCTTTTTCAAAAGTCTTGGGTCATCTTCCAGCTTGTGAATTTTACATTTATTTATTCCTGTATTCTTTTGACGCATAATGCATACGTGATCCGTCGAGTTTTCTCTTGGTGTTCGATACTTTGGCACGTCCCTGAGTTTGGAATCAGACTGCTTAATTAGTTCTAGTTGAATGTAGGTACATATTGACATGTAGTAAACTTTTAGAAGTGGAAACTGTTAAATAAATGATAAATCGTCCTTATAAGAATCCAACTTATCCTCATCATGACTTAGTTTAGAGTTAGTGATAGACTATTTTTATTTAAAAAAAAGGATTTGTATTCATGGGTTGCACATATGGTTCTTAGACTAATTAATGACTCCTTTTTATTAATTATAGATTAATCATTGTAGGATTAAATATAACGTGCACAAATTACAAATAGAATTAATGCGTAGGTTGCGTAGGGACACTAGTGGTCTGACCCATAGGGTCCTACCAAACTAGGGTTTCCTTAGCAAACTTCTCTCTCCTCTGCAACCCCAAAAATCCCACACTCCTTTATTGTCGCTATCTTAGAATTCTCCGTCGCTAACTTGAAAAATAGATCACTAGTTCACCATAATATGTTCAATAGAATGAGTGAGTGAATGTATTTGTGAATGACTCCTTGGGGTGCATTTATACTTTTTCTAAGTAACCTTTCTCCTTAAACGTAGGGGATTCTAGACTTTTTCGTTACAACTACTTTACCCTTTCATTAAAGACTTGTAACCAACTAGGGGCTTCTTAACCATTATTCAAAGCTTCTAACTTCACAAGGCCATAACTCCTCTACCTTGAGGAACTACGTGGTGTACCAACTATCACCAGAAATGACACGACAAGGACTATCCATTCATGAGTGAGTTACATGCATTTACACCATCCTTCATGACCATATTCCTCAACCAACTTAGGGCCCCATAACCATGCCTTTGGGGCTACCGAACTTTTCTAACAGACTTCTTCAAGGGTTGTCATTAATGACAACCAATATTTCATCAATATCCCCCTTTGGAATTGATGGTAACACTCATGCTCCTACTCATGCTCCCCATGTGACCATTTCCTGTAACCATTGCTCCCCGTGTGACCATTACTCCCCCTATCTTGATGCATTTGTTCTCTCTCCCCCTTTGAAATCAATGGAAAAGGGTAATTATCCATTGTTCTTTATCTCCCCCTATCTGCAAGCCTCTACTTTTTATTCATGGTGCTTCCTCGTGTAATACTATGATGTATATGAAAATCATTCAAAATATTCTTTACTTGTATTCTTCAAGTCTCTTGCATCTCTCCCCCTATCTGACTGTGTCTAATGTTGTGTGGATCACTAAGGGGTAGAATCTACTCCAAGTTTATGTCGAAGATACTCAAAGGTCTCCCTCAGAAGGAGTTTGGTGAAGATGTATGTAATATTCTCTTCTATCCCACTGTACTATAGCTTGATGTTCTATGTAACCTGTTCCCATAGAAAGTGAATCTTGATTGGGATATGCTTCGTATTGGAATGCATCACTGGATTCTTAGAGATACTGATAGCACTTGTGTTATCACATAGTATTGAAATGGACTCATCATACTTCACTTGTATATCCTGCAAGGTTTGTTTCATCCATAGAACTTGAGTGCAACATGTTGTTGTTGCAATATACTCTGCTTCTGTTATGGACAAAGATATTGATGATTGTTTCTGTAACATCCAGTTCTACTGATCACATTTTCATAACACTGCTTATTCTTTGAGGACACTTGCGTGCAAGTGATCGGGTTAAACATGGTACAATATGATTATCTGTTTTGATTTATGAGGTTATGATATGATTGAGTATTGAAATTGATATGTTATTTATTTTGATGTATATCATTGACATGTATTATGATGAGGTTTCCTGAGTGTGCAGGAAGCGTGACATGATGAGGATGTTGATGGCATCAACATAATTCCTTGGACTCTGGATTGATTCAGGGAGTGGACTATTGACTTTGATTATGAGTACTTGTTTTATTTACGCATGTGTTATGATGATGATTCAGTTATGGATTTCATGTATATGAGTTATTAATGTTATCTTTGTCAGATGATGTAGGCATGGTAACACTTGTTAATCCGACTCACATATGGAGTAAAGGAGTCATGCACATATATCATATGGATGAGGGAGAGGTGTGGCAGTGTCCTTGTCACAACCTAATAGCACTCACATCGTGACATGAACTGAAGGTTAACGACTACCTTATTCCTGAGAGGTTCACGATGTCATGAGGGTAGACTGAGATAGTCGCTCGCGAGGATTTTTGGGGGGCGCGCAATAATGCAGATTCCTTATTCCTCAGTAATCCCTTAGTCTCACACAAGTTTGACAAGTGGAGTATTGAATCCAAGCATAGACAACTTCGAATCTAGTCAATGGCAAGTGGAACCCTTGGAGCATGAAGGTGCATCTTGAAGGGCATGTCGCATGAATAAATGTATGAGTCATTAAAAAAATATAGAAGACCTGAGAAAATAAAATGAATACTTAGACTTTGTTAGAGAAGAGAATACAAATTATTATCAAAGTTTTAAACCAGAAAACATAACCAAAGGTATTAGTCTAGATGTGTTGATTAAATAAAATTATAAAATGGGTTAAGGGATTTCACACTAAATAAAACTATTATAGGAGGAATAAAATAATATGACATGTGCACAAGGTGTGCATGAAATTAATAACATGAGATTTTAAATTAAAATAAATTAACTCATGAGAGAATGGGATGTCAACATAGAGATAGTATCCTAAGTCAATCAAATTCTAAATCCTAACTAAGAAAAGAGTCTTAATCAAACCCCAACTGTAAATTAGTTAGGAGACACAATAAAAGAGAAATTGGGGAACTAAGGGACAACTAGGAGAAAATCTAGGAACCAATTGAGGAGTGTGAGGGAAAATGCATAATTATTTAAATTAAAAAAGATTAAACATGTGCAACTTAGGGAAAGTGTGACATGTGTTAGGGATGAATAATCTCTAATTTAATTATGAAAAATTAGCTAATTGTGCATGAGATGACACGTGTCAAGGTAACTTTTCTTATAAAAAGAATGGTGAGGAAGAGGGAACACACCCTATTGTTGGATGAATGAAATGTTGTTGAAACTTCTATTGAGTGATTTTACTTGTGTGAGTTGGGTTACAAGCTTGTGCAAGAGGTGGAACCCTCTCCTTGCATGGGAAATCTTGTGCTAATTGAGATTTGGTTTTCTGTGTATGGCCCCTTTGCAACTCGGGGATAAGGGGGAAGAAGAGTAATCCTGGCATTGGATGGGAGGTACTGGTGAAGTCTTTTAGTTTAGTAGGCGAAAAAAAGGGACATTGCACAAGTTCTGGATTGAAGACCCGCATCAAGTTTCTTGTTCAAGTTGAAGATCATCCACGCAAATCTTACTTTTCTGGATTATGGTATTTCCATTTTTTCTAGTTATTCTAATGAATATGATATGTGGAATTATTATATTGTATTACATGGGACCAAATGATTAAGCCGAGACATTATTTCTGCAACTTAGCTGTTGGTTTTTATAAAAAGAGATAATGGAGTATTGTTGCATGTTCTGAATATGTATTTAAATGATTGAATAATGTATATTATGTATAATGTGTTATGAATATGTTGCAGAGAAATTGTACAGTAATCTCACGCTTTATTTAACACATACCTTGTGGATATAATGGCGTTCATTGAGTTTTCGATTAATAGATTGATTTTGTGTATTTTGAAATATGTAGAATGCTATCTCTTATAGAATATAATTATTGATTGATGGAAAACTTGTCAATTTTATTTCTCTACAGTCGAATGCTTAATAGCAGAGACAAGGTAGGAAGTGATATTGTTTACCCTTGAATGGATTATTGTGAGATCGCCCAGTTCCTAAGTAACTAGATAGGATAACCCTTCTTACCTTTTTGCATTCGTCAGAATCTGATGCTTTCTGATGTTTATCTATTGGGATTTCGTAGACTGTATGGTTTACATTTGTTTTTTCTTCCCAAGCCTTTAACTACCTGTAGAATGGATTCATTGATAATGGTTGCGATCAGAACTCTGAAGTATCCTTGATTCCAGTGTAGCATTTTTTTCCATAACTACCAATTTTAGGTTTTAGAATTTTATCAGTATCGAATTTTCGGTTATCTATATGTCGTGTCTATGCCATTACTGGCCTAGCTCCAACCTGTTGGAACTACAAGGGATAAATTCTCTGAAACGTATCCAACAATGTGCACAAGCATTATCGTCGTAGGGTTGATAGGGCATAATGCATAGCGTTATCGTCGTAGGGTTGATAGGCGTTATCGAACATTGTGGACAATTTAATATTTTCCAGTTAATCCCTGGGAAGCCCTTTCTTTTGCAAAAGTCTCGGGTCATCTTCCAGCTTGTGAATTTTACATTTATTTGTTCCTATATTCTTTTGACGCATAATGCATACGTGTTCCCCCGAGTTTTCTCTTGGTGTTAGATACTTGGGCACGCCCTTGAGTTTGGAATCACACTGCTTAACTAGTTCTAGTTGAATGTAGGTACATATTGACACATAGTAAACTTTTAGAAGTTGAAAATGTTAAATAAAGGCATTTGCTAAACGTTATACTTTTTGGGTTTTTTTGGCCGGAATCTATTGATGTAAATTTGGACAAAATCCCTACTTTCTATTGTTTAAATTTGCATATTTGAATGCATAAATGGATTCAGCTTGATAAATCGTCCTTATAAGAATCAGACTTATCATGACTTAGTTTAGAGTTAGTGACAGAAGATTTTTATTTAAACAAAAAGGATTTTTATTGGTGGGTTGGACATATGGTTCTTAGACTAATTAATGACTCCTTATTAATTATAGATTAATCATTGTAGGATTAAATGTGGCGTGCACAAATTACAAATAGAATTAATGCGCAAGGTTCCAAGTAAGGTAAATACGAATATATTTTATATGAACTTTGAAATGATCACTAAGATTCTAATCAATTGGACTTAAGATAAAATTTAATTGCATTTAGGTATCAGTAAAGTCACACTTTATGTGCATGTTAATAATTTATGGTTTTAGTTGTGTCATGTTTAATTTTTACTCAACTTTAAAAACAAAATAAAGTACTTTCGTTGTGCTCATTTATCCATTTAATGCTTAGTAAACCCAAGGCTGTTACAATTTGTTTCTCAACCATGATACCNAACAGATATATAGCTCAATATACATCTGTGTAAGCTACTACAGATAAATCATTCCCGTTTGGCTACCCTAACCCAAACTCCTTTGTTCCTTTAAGATCTCTAAATATCCTTTTTATTGTCATAATGTGTGTTTTCTTTGGTGTTGCTTGAAATATTATAACCTATCCAACTGCCTACATCACATCCAGTCTAGATGATGTCACATATAGTAAGCTGCCAATGATCGATATGTATAATTTCTGATATGCACCCTTGGAATCATCATCCTTTCTTAGCTTGCAACTGGTCTGCATAGAAGTACTCACTGGTTTTCAATCTTCGATTCCAAACTTCTTTAGCATTTCTTTGATATACTTGGTATGAGAGATGAAAATACCTTTATCACATTCACATATATGTAATCCCAAAAAGAAATTCAACTCACCAAGCAGAGACATATCGAACTCATTATGCATGTCTTTGACAAACTTTTGACTCATCCTATCATCATCGCTTCCAAATATAATGTCATCTACATAAACTTCAATGATCAATATATTGTCTTGATTCACCTTTATGTAGAGGTTGTTGTCTACATTTCCCTTCCCAAGTCCTTGTTTTTGGAGATACCTGTCTAATCTAGAATACTGTGCTCTGGGGGCCTGCTTAAGTCCATATAGTGCTTTATTCATCTTGCACAAATAGTCTTCCTTCTCTAATAGTAGAAATACTTCTAATTGTTCGATATAGACTTCATATTCTAGTTATCCATTAAGAAAATTTGACTTAACATCCATATGATACACCTTGACCTTTTTGGAACATGCATATGCAAAGATCAATCCGATTGCTTCCATCCTGACAACTCAGGCAAATGTTTCTTCAAAATCTATGCCTTCAACCTAAGTGTATCCTTTGCATACTAACCTTACCTTATTTTTGGTTACCTATCCATCTTCATTCATTTTGTTTCTGAATACCCATTTTTTGTCGATCACATTATTGTTCTTTGGCCTTGGAACTAGTTCCCGTGTATCATTCTTCTCTATTTGATCCAAATCTTCATCCATAGCCTTGATCCAATGTTAGTCTTTGCTAGCTTCTTCAAAACTTCTAGGTTCGACTATGGATAGAAGTGTTAGGTGTTTCTATTCTGGTGAACGTATTCTTCTTCGGGTTTCAACTCCTGCATCTTTATTCCCAATAATATGTTCTAGTGGATGATTTTTTATACTCGTTAGTTAGATGTCTTGGAAGGTATCTGCTTCTCATCTTCCTCTTGGTCTGCTTCTGTTTGCTCTTCTTCTTCTACTTCTTTTTCTTTTAGATCTTCTTCATCATTTTTCTCTTCTAAATATCTGCTTCCTTCCTTGACCTTTCATACACCTTTCTTGTCAATAATCTCATTGATGCTTTCCAAAATTCTGTTGAGTCTCATATTGAAGCATTTGTACGCCTTATTTTTTCTTGAATACCTGACAAATATTCCCTTGTCAACTCGGGAGTCTAATTTTCCAATCCCGCCATCTTCTCTCTTGATCTAGCACTTGCTTCCAAATACTCTTAAATGATTCACATTTGTTGGTCGTCCTTTCCATAGCTTGGAGGGAGTCTTATCGTTGTTGGTTCTGAGAATTCCTCTATTTTGAATATGACTTGTTGTATGAACTTCTTGTACCCAAAAGACATCACCCAACTTGGAATGTTTCAACATGGCTCTGGCCATTTCCTGTATTATTTTGTTCTTTCTTTCGGTGACTCCATTTTGTTGCGGTGACCCGATTGTTGAGAATTTCCTTTTTATTCCATGTTCGCCACAGAAATATGAAAATTCTTTTGATGTAAACTCTCCACCATTATCTGATCTTAAACATTTTATTTTCAGTTATGTCGTAGTTTAAACCATTTCTTTGTATATATTGAAGTTTTCAAATGCCTTTGAATTCTTTCTGAGAAAGCTAACTGCAGTCATTCTTGTGTAGTCATCAATCAATACCATAAAGTATTGTTCGCCATTCAATCATTTTTTCTCGTTGGTACACATAGGTCAGTATGCACAATCTCCAATGGTTTTTTGGTAGAGTATTCTTTTGACTTGAAACTAGTCTTGTTTTCTTTTCCCTATAGACAATGCTTGCATAGAGTGTTTATTGGCCTTGAAATCTTAGGCATTTGTTTTACTACTTCCTTTCTACTAACTTTGACTAGATTATCAAAGTTCATGCGACCCATCCTTTTGTGCCAGAGACAAATTTCTTTTTCCTTTCCTAAAAAACATTATCCCTTTCCAATTTCATTCAGAACATATATGTTGTTTGGGGTTCTCATAGCTGTAGCCACCAACCTGCCTGATCCTTCTTTCCTTATCTCACATTTTTTTTATTCAAACAAGAGTTTTTGTTCCTGATCACACATTTGACTTACACTGAGTAGATTGTGCTTCATATCTTCAACCAATAGAACATTTTATGCCTTTGCATCCTTGCTTCCAAGATTGATTGTGCATCTTCCTAAAATTCTAGTTGCATTATCATTTGCAAATGACACTGATCCATATCATTCCTTCTTCAAGGTAAGGAACCTATTCTTGTCACCTGTCATATGCTTTGGACAACCACTGTCAACATGTCATCCGCTTCTCTTGTGTTGAGATTGAAGAGAAAGAGAGAAATATTTAATGTTGAATTGGTTCTACTTTCTTATACATATCCTTTGTGGTTCCTATTTTTGACTGTTTGTATTTTGTCTTGATTCTCTTGGGGGAACAATCAATCTAGAATCTTTGGACACGTGTCCAAAGTTGTTGCATTTGTAACATTACACTTCAATTCTCAATGATACACAATTGTTGTAGTTTATGTTCTGTGTTTCATAAGGCCTTCTTGGATAACTATTATTTGAGTAGCCTTCATAGTTTCTTCTGTTCTTGGCATTTTCTCTGCAATTCATAGCTTTGTGCCTAAAATTATTACATGAATAACATAATCCAATAAAGAGAGTTTGATACCTAGAGGTGGAAGGTATTCTGAATGGTGTTGATCTTTTGAAGTCTTCCTCTTCTCGAGGTCTTGCTGATTGTTGTTGATTCAAAACTCTGTATCTTCTAAATGGTGCAATTTCTCAGTGATTTTCTTCTTGGGTCCTTTTGTCTTCTTCCTTCTTAGGAGAACCTTTGATGGCTTCTGCATAACTTCTTTCTTCTACTTCCTATTATGTTGACTTTGTGCTTGAACCTTTCTCATTCTTCATTTTGTTGTATCCTAGCCTGGTCCTATCATAGTATGGTCTCTGGTTGTTGATAATCTTATCCAATATTTTAGTTCTATTATGCTGCATATATTTCTTCTAGAGATATTTTATGAGAGTGATTATTTCTGCTTCCAAGATTTCAATCATCCTTTCCTTTTCTTACAAATGATTGTTGGATTACTGGGAAGGGGGGAGAATCAATAATAAACAAATTTAATCATTTTTAACCATAAAATTCAAGTGTTATATCAGTGTAGCATTATCATTCAATAGTTTCAGAGTAAATAAACAATGAACAAATGAGCAATCATACACATACACAGTACACAAGTGTTTTTACGTGGAAACCCAAAGCAGAAGAAAACCACATAATGTTTTGTCTTATATGTCTTTAAGAATTACATTCATTGGAAGCACCAACTTCCTTTGTTTTCCAACTGTAATTGGAAGGAGGATCCATCCCCCTAGTTTCTCAGGCTACAACCTGAGGGAAGCTCCAACTCCCCAATTCTCTGGCTACAACCAGAAGGAGGATACAACCCCCTATGTTCTTCGGCTACAATCGGAAGGTGGCTACAACCACTTGTCCTTTCCCTGTTAAACTTCTCTGATGTAGAAGTAGAATGATGGAACCACTGTCACACTATTATTGTGAGATATACTATTGTAAACCTGTACCAATTAACCTGTAATCAACCTGTACCATAAACAAGTGCATCAAACATGCACTAACCTATACCTCAACCTGTATCATCAATGAGTGCATCAAACATGCACCAAATATGTACCAATCATGTATCAAATACACATAAATGATGACTCATCAATATGTACCAACATCATCAACTATACACCACATGTATGCACCAACTCATCAACTACTTATCTCAACCATGTACCAAACATGTACCTCAACCAAAATCCCTCATCAATTTCATCATCCAAATATGATTTGTAACTTTGTAATAGACCTGGTGTATATGATCACATACCTGCAAACCTTCCTTAACTTTGACAACAATAGAATATCATTTTCATCAAACTTTACTTTAGTCTCACATGACTAATTTTGGATTACTCAACAACCCTAACTTGAAATAATCAAAACTATATACCTATAATGAATGCATATATGAAAATAGTACACAATTTTCTTCAGTGTCTTTTATTCAATTCCTCTAGGTTTCACTACTTGGAACCTCTCAGAAAAGGATTTATATAAAAAATGATATACCTTGTTGAATTCTGGCTTATTCTAGAGAGCGAACTTGTAGAGCGTGCCCTACACAGAATATTTTTTTTATGGATCTGAAAATGGTACACAAAATACTACAGACAGTACTCTAACCAATACATTTTGTCTTACTAAATTTGGATTTGTTATGAAGAATTTATGACGTTTTTACCCAAAACACATGTTTTAGACTAGTTTAAGGAATAACCACAAACCCTATTTTCCACAGAGTGTAACTCCAAAAATACAATGACCCACATGGTGGAATTTTTATCACAACTACTTGGATATGTTTCCTCAACAGCCTCTATATTTAATGGTCTGAATCATTTTAGAAAAAACGTTATTGCGAAAATGGTGAGATGACCTATAAATAACATACCTTAGAAAGCATCATCAAAAGAATTTATCCTCCCTTGAATTGCGGCCTTCTTTACTTCACCTTCCCTCTGAAATTCACCTTAGATATCCTTTGGTTACCTCAGTCACTTGTATATATTCAATATGCTCAAGTGTAATCAAATGAGAGACCATTGCCTCTTATTTATACTTTTATGTAGCTTTCTCAAGGGGTTACCTTCTAACCATCTTAAATCACTTTCTTTATTTTAGGGCTAACCCACTTCTAACCACTTGTCCACTTAGTAATTTCTCCATTAAATTTATTATGTAAATAATTATTTTTGTATCCACTTTGACTTATAGTACACTGATCACTTCACTTTATTATTTAAATAATTTCTTCTTTCCAACCACTTTGACTACTTTGACCTTTTGGGGCTTCTAGATGACTAATGAGGGTTCTCCAACTTCACATGGCCATAACTCTCTAACTATAATGATTTATGTAACGTTCCACATACCACCAAAAATGGCATGAAATGTAATATCCATCTATAATAGTCTTACCTTCAAATATATTAAAACCCATACCATTATACATCAAACAAACTTTGGTCCATTACCCAAACCTTTGTTCTACCGGAATTCGCTACCAAAATTTATTCAAGGGTTGACATCAATGACAACCAACCCAAATAATCAACAATCTCCCCCATTGGCATTGATGGAAACTCTTGGATACAATACTGAAGACATATCACTCATGCTCCCGTTGTAACCATCGTTCCCCCTGGAACCATGCATCTGTGCTCTTTCTCCAAGCATTTACCTTTGCATATGATAAATCTCTCCCCCTTTGTCATCAATGAAAAATGTATCTTTCCATCCAGGGTTGCTCCCCTAGAATGAACTCTTCCTGAAACTTATCTCCCAGCCTAAACTGTCCTCTTTATGGTGCTTCCTCATGTAAATCTAAGACATATAAGATAAACATTCAAAAGCATTCATTTTGGAGTAGAAATTACTTCGAGTCTCTGGCGAAGATACCCAAAGGCTTCCCATGGAAGCGGTTTTGTAAATATGTCTGCCACTTGTTCTTTTCTTCCCACATATTCAACTCGGATGTTCTTCTCTGCAACTTGTTCCCATAGAAAGTGATACTTGATTGGAATGTGCTTCGTCTTAGAATGCATCACTGGGTTCTTTGAGATACTAATGGCACTTGTATTATCACAATAAATTAGAATGGGCTCATGATACTCAACCTGTATATCTCTCAGAGTTTTTTTCATCCATAGAACCTATGTACAACATGTTGTTGTTGCAAGATACTATGCTTCAGCTGTAGATAAAGATATTGATGATTGTTTCTTTCTTAGCCAAGATACTAAACACTCACCCAAGTAGAACACTGCTCCACTGGTGCTTCATCGGTCATCAATGCAACCTGCCCAATATGCATCTGTGTAGGTAATAAGTGATAGATCCTTTCCTTTTTAATACCATAATCCAAACTCTTATGTTCCTTTGAGATATCTGAAAATCCTTTTCACTTCTAAGACATGTGATTCCTTTGGTGCTTCTTGGAATCATGCCACCTGTCCAACTACCTGCATTACATCTGGTCTGGATGTTGTCACTTATAGTAAGCTACCAATCATTGACCTGTATTGCCTCTGGTATGTAGACTTTGAATCATCATCTTTTCTCAACTTGCAATTGGTTTGCAATATTTCATTCCAAACCTCTTTAACATTTCTTTGATATACTTAGTTTTAGAAATAAAAATTCCTTGATTGCTTTGACATATCTGAGAATCTAGAAAGAAGGATAGTTCTCCAAGTAATGACATTTCAAATTCATTATGCATATCCTTTGCAAATTTCTAGCTCAACCTGTCATCATTACTTCCAAAAATAATATCATCAACATAAACTTCAATTAATAAAATACTATATTGAGTTACCTTGATGTAGAGGTTGTTTTCTTCACTTCCTTTTCTAAAACCTGCATGTGTAGATAGTTATCCATCTTAGAGTACCATGCTCTAGGAGCCTATTTTAGACCATACAAGGCCTTCTTCAATTTACACACATAATCTGTGTTCTTTGACAACTGAAATCCTTCTGGTTGTTCGATGTAGACTTCTTCTTCAAGTTCCCCATTCAAAAAATATGATTTCACATCCATCTGATACACTTTAATATTCTTGGAGCATTCATAAGCTAAGAGAAATTAGATTGCTTCCATTATGGAAACTGGGGCAAATGTATCTTCAAAGTCGATTCCTTCAACCTATGTGTATCCTTTACATACCAATCTAGCTTTGTTCCTTGTAACATGTCCATCTTCATTCAATTTATTTCGGAAAACCCACTTTGTGCCAATCACATTCTTATTCTTTAGTCTTGGAACCAATTCCCAAGTGTCATTCTTCTCTATTTGATCCAATTCTTCATCCATGGCCTTATTCCAAAATTCATCCTTGTTGCCCTCTTCAAAAATGTTTGGTTCAATCTTAGATAAGAGTGTTAGGTGCATTTGTTCTGGTGAATGGATTATTCTTATAGTATCAACTCCTACATCTTTGTTTCCGATAATCTGATTTGAAGGATGATTCTTCTATACTAGTTTTCTAGGTGTCTTTGGAGGCACTTGTTGAACTTCCTCTTCTACTTCTGTCTAATCTTCTTCATCTTTTGCTTATTTTTTGTAAAGTTGTTCCACCGACTCATTTTCTTCTTCTTTTAATTCTCATCCACCTATTTCATCAATTGTCACATAGATGCTTTCCAAAACTTTGTTCAACCTCAGATTGTAACACTTGTATGCTTTCCTTAACCGGAAATAAAAAACCATCGAAAAAAACGATGTGCCAAAAAACCTCCCAAAAATGTGACATGTTTCTCGTGCAAAGAATATAACACATACCCAACATTCTCTCACTTGTTGTTTTTCCATACATGGGGTTACAAGGTTACATACTCAACAATCTAGGGCAGTAATGCCCATGGATCCTCTACACCAAGAGAACTTCTCGGTGCTCACA
>JASDQU010104237.1:144992-162813 GCA_032191745.1 Picea mariana | reverse complement strand
TTTCCATGAATTTGTAAGTGTTTTTCTCATCAAAACTTCTTGATTGAATGGTTGTTGATTAAATATCTTGCATGTATAGTTACATTGTTATTATTATGCTTAATCATTGAAACCCTAGGGAGCCAACACACAAGTAGGTCGTGGCTTCATGTCCCCATGATAAGAACTAGTTTAGACATTGATTAAAGAGGGTTTAGCCTAGCCATAGCTACACTAGACTTTCTTTTTTCTAAGTTAGTTTTGAATTATAAGTTGAAGAAGGAAGACGTCCTAGGCCTAATTTAGTTTACACCTAGGGTTTTGACCTTAGGGTTTTGAAAAGCCTTGTCCCCAAGCAACACTTTTCAGCCCTAGACTTATAGTTTGAAGCTAGCCGTTTTNCCAAAGAGTTCTAAGGAAAGAGGGAGGAGCATGAGGCCTAGCTTTAGCTACACCGAAATGACCCTCCTCCCCTTAGGGTTTTGACTTTGTGGCCTTGCCTTTGCAACACTACAAATCCTAACTCTCCCGTCCTTAGATTTAGATTTTTCTAAGCCATTAGCCTTACTCCTTGACTCCATTTACCCCAAGTCACTAGTCTATACTAAAACGTTGAGCTTTTGGTGTTAAAAACAACTCTTTCAAACTTTCTTGATTTGAAACCCTAACTAACCCTAGCATTTTTACTAACCCTAACCCTAAGATGACGTCATGCTTGTATTGAACTTTTGATTGGTATAAAAATTGTGGCTAGGTCATCCTTTGATTGGCATTGATGTTTTGAATATTTTCATTAGTCTAAATTGCAAAACGTCCACCTCTTTGCCTCTTAAACTAACCCAATTTAGGGCTGACGTCACCTTCATAGCAGCAGAAATATTGATGACATCAAGCCTCTTTTAACCATTGTTTAAATGTAAAACTTTGTGTTTTGGTTGGCACTAAAGTATAGATTAATTTCTTTGGCTTATTGTGCAAAACGTTCACTTTTTGCCTTCCAAAAACTAGCATGAATTAGGGCTGATGTCACCCTCAACCTGCAATTGTGACGCAACGACAATATTTATATATGAGCAGATTTATGATATATACTGCATTGTGATATAATAAAGTTTGATTTTATACATTGAATGCCCATATCTCTTGTGTATTTATTGAAGAAGTGACATAAGATATAAGCCATTTGTCTTTGTTTAGTAATCATTGACTTCGTCAATACTTACATTTGATCATTGCTCATATATATGGTTGAATATAGTCATTGATATTGTGAAGTACTAACCACTGTAGCACATTCTTTAGTTTTATTTGTCTTGTCTCGCAAACAGGTGCCATTCAGTGGAAGATCTTCTTCTTGACTATCATTATTGGCAGTAATCTGTGAAGGGAAAGCTTACCTTTACCTTTGAAACCTTAAACCTTGATCCTTCTCCTTCAGAACCCTAAATTACTAGGGACGTCTCCCTTTGGATTAGACACCCTAAATAGAAAGAGCTCCCCATCGAGGTGACAATGGGTGGGGAAGCTCTTGTTATGCCAGTTTGAAGCCTTGACTCAAGCTACCTAAGCCCTTCCTACAAACTGTGTGATAACATTTTGGCGCCGTTTTCGGGGAACACTGAGTCTACCTTCCTCAACGACATACCTTTGGTAAGCCTTTCTTTAGAAATCTTTCTTGTAAGCTTACCTGGTGACTCCACTATCTTTTCCCCCTATTTTTTGATAGTTTCAGGGAAACTATCTGGCGACTCCACTAATGATGAAGTCAACAATGACTTCACAATGGGACCCAGGAAACTATAGACCTTTAGATATGAGTGAAATCCCTGGATATCCCAGGAAAATGCGTCCTCGTTATGAGGATTTCCTCCCTCGATTTGCTGGCATCAATGGATAATGTCTTGAATCTCATATGATAAGATTTTGGAAATTCTTTGAATGCTTCCCTATCGACAACGAGGCTGAAGATGTGGTGATGAAAATTTTCTCTGCCTCCTTGCATAGAGAGGCCAGAAGATGGTACAATAACCTTCCAGCTGCCAGCATCACTACTATGGAACAATTTGAAGAAATATTCCTTGCAAAGTGGACCATGAAAATAGAAGCTGTACAATCATTGTGGAAAGAGATTGAAGGCATAAGACAAACAGAGTCTGAGATTTTCAAAGCCTTTGGGTTTAGGTTCGAGAGATTACTTTACAAGATTCCACAAAGCCATCATCCTGAAGAGAAATACCTTATCTACCTCTATACTAATGGACTTCAGGGACATTTGAGCTTCCTTCTAAGTAAGAAGAATCCAAAAACACTTGCAGAAGCTCACAGTATGGCCATCCAAATTGAGAAAAATCTCTCCTTGACCAGGGCCAATGCCATGGACACTCTCAGCTTGATAAAACTGGTCTCCCATGGAAACTTTGTTGAAGATACGCAAGAGAGAGGGGAAAAAGTTTTCAACCAGCAGAATGAAGACTTGATTGAGGAGCAAGAACCTGAGAAAGAACTTGAACAAGATGATGAAGTGTCCACCTGTGCTCCTTCCATTGATGANTCTCAGCTTGATAAAACTGGTCTCCCATGGAAACTTTGTTGAAGATACGCAAGAGAGAGGGGAAAAAGTTTTCAACCAGCAGAATGAAGACGTGATTGAGGAGCAAGAACCTGAGAAAGAACTTGAACAAGATGATGAAGTGTCCACCTGTGCTCCTTCCATTGATGAAGTCATGCAAGAACCTGTTTCTCATGTGCAGCAAAGTGTAGATGAGGTCAGTTATTTTCCACTTCATAATTTTAATGATACTGTGTTACTTGATTCAAAAGATGAAGAGGAAATGGAAGCCTCAGATGAAGTAGAAATCCCTTGTTGTAAAATTGGAGATAAAGCAGTCCATGAGGATGAAGCTATGACACATGTTGAGAACATCAAGCTCCTCGAAGTACCTTCACAAGAAGAAACAGTGAGTTACCCTCCTATCCTAAATTTTGATGATACTTTACCTTGTGATGAAAAGGAAGAGGATGAATTTCTAAGTCTTACAAATCCTGCATGCTATGACAAAGATAGTGACACTGTGGATAATATTGATGAGTTCATACATGTTGGGAGACGTAGATGGGATGTAGTTGGTTATGACCTAGACCCCATCTATGACACTGAGAGTCATCTCCAGTTGTTGCCCTTGCAGTTGTCACAACAGATTACTCCCGAACAATGGCAACAAGGAGATAAAGTTTTTACTTGTAGTTTTCAAAACACCAAGGATGAGCTAGTACCTTATCTTTCAAATGATTTTCAGTCTTACCTTGAGATGTTTGATGAGTACCCTACTGAGCTTTTGGACCCTATTCATGGAGATGATTGCCAACCACCATTATGCTCAGATTTTGATACAAGTAAGGACATCGTTTGCCTAAAGAAGGTTACTCGTGACTTTTCATCCCAACCACCGGTCATTACTTTGCCTTGATTTTCCATTCAAGGGGTAGTTGGGAAATACCTTTTTCATTTTGAGTTTCCTTCCAGGAAAACCCTAGATTTCAAGGGTCAGTTGGGTTATGCTAGCTTCATTCTTTTTTCCAACTTTCCCTTGATAGTTTGTCGGTCATCTACTATTTCTTTATCGATTCTTTCCTTGACTCTGGAGTGTGAATATGTCCTATGTAACCAGTCTACAGGCCATTTGAGTCTGTTTTCTAAATCTTGCATCTTTCATGACCCTTTCTTGGATAGGATTGAGTACTTTTCTCAGAGATGGACTTGGCAATATTTTATCCCTCCCACCCGCCTCCATGAGTTAGATTCTGACTCTTTCGATGATATGATGTATATTCTAACTCATGACATTTTTGTGCTTGATGTATCACTATTTTGGTTTATAATGAAGCACAAAGGCAGGTATCAGGGAGCATTGCTGGATTGGCTTCATTGGTTGTTTGACTACACCAACATGCAGCCAGCAGGTAAGTACAAGTAAGTATTTTACTTTGTATTTGCATTTATGATCGCCTTATATGCACATTTACTATGTATATGCTATTGCTTTACGGGGTGGCAATACCACCCCGGCTTTTGTCACTGATGCTTTCTTGTCAAGTGTGAGCAGGTCATAGGTCTACGCCAGAGATTGTTGAGGTTCTCATGTGCTCTACAGTTAGCACATGTCCCCGAGTTGGAGCTAGATGTTATCCCCGATATCTAGGGATAACTAGGAGATCATGTCTCAAGGCTCACATGGTCCTAGACATGGAGTACGAGAGAAGATCGACTTGAGCATGGCCCTTGAGGGCCCATCTTTCTTCTTCTCCACCGGATTTGTCCTATCAGCAGTAGCAGCTTCCATCACCACCGGCCTGGCCTTGCATCGGAGAGGACTCTTCCTCCATGAGGTAATAGGTCCAAGGTATCATGGTATGTGTCATATTTGATTGTTATAACCTTCTTATATATGCATTAGATTCCTTCCATTTCGGATGACTGCTTGGATCTTACACTAATCCACTTGACCACTGTTGGGGTGATTGATGGGGTAACTTAGCAAGCTGGTATTCATGGGTCTTGGTTAGCCACCGAGGGGGATTTGCAGAGCCATCGTCTGCTCCCACCATATTCATCATTTTACATCTTATACCCCGCTCATCCATTCCATTCCCTTAGTCTGGCCATTAGGATGACCTTCTAGGGCTACATCTTGTCTTGTGGGAAGAAGGTGATAAAGGCCCAGGGGGTAAAAGCAGCTGGTAAAAGATAAAAGCCATAGGAAATAAAACCTAGAGATGCTTCGCACAGGGGATCCCCGAGAAGGCAATAAAAAGCCTCTTGATAAGAAACTAAGGGACCCTAAGAAAAATGATAAATAAATAAATGCAAGACCTAACCAAGAGGATGGGAGGTCTCATCACGAGACGGACCATTATGTTCATAGGTATTTAGTAGTATGACATTGCCATCATCTGGTTACCAAGCCAGGGCAGTGACCTTTGGTTGCATGGCCAAAGGAAAGGGGGTCTCATCACGAGCTAGACTTTTCATTTCTGCGAAGATACCAGTGGGTAACATTGTCAGCTCTGGCCACCAAGCCAAGGCAGTGTCCTCTTCGTTGGACCTTGTAGTAAAAAGAAATAAAAGAAATATAAGGCAATAAAAGGGCTTGGAAAAAATGCATCCATGACGGGTATAGCTCACCTCCTACAAAGGCACGCACAGACAACACAATCCCTTGGTCTTACTATGACTGGACATCCCTAAAACCATATCACCTCATTACACATCGCTTGAATATTCCTTTGAGGAAACTTTCCATATCTTGTGGGTATTAGCCCAATAGGTTGTCTTGTTGGTTTCTTTAGCTTTGTATAGTAGATCTGTGTAATGTCTTTGACCTCTTAGATGATATGATAGGGATTTCATGCATATATTTGATAACTTTAACAATGAGATATGATTTACATTGCTATGATGTCTAGGACTAATGAGCCCCTGGAGGGCGTAGTCTTTGATGTGCAGGACCATACCCGGCGGACAGGTACCAGAGGATCGGTGCACATGGGCAGATGATTAGCTCGGACCTCCATGGGGCTGAAGAGCCCATCAGATGGTTGCTGCAATGGCAAAGGCAGGACAGAGTGATGACGTGCCCCTTCATGGAGAATAAGAAGGACACCCTCATCAAGACGTTGTGGCAGAGACTTGACCTATGGGGATCAGCCCTTTGCAGATGGGATGATGGCCTTGATGCATAGGATGCCACCCAGGACAGGCTGGACGTTTTCTGGAGTAGATGGTAGTGTGCTGGGCTTGTTTGGCACACATGGCAGGTTGCAGGAGCCCTAGAAGAGGCAACGTTTTGCTTGTTGGATGAATATTATGCCCTAAAAGGGCCAACGTCTCCCTTATAGGGTCCTGACGTCTCCATTTTTAGCTCATTTTTGGCATTTTTAGAATTTAATGTGAAAAATAATTGAATAATGATAAGTCAGCCTTGTCGGCTATTTTTAATGACCTATTTGTTAATTAAAGGTCATAGAGATGATATATATTGAGGATGTTTTAGCCTCATTTGGACATAACAAAACTTGCTTTCTTGTGAGAGTGACTCTTTTATTCTTTTGTCTTGGATATTTGCTCTTGGAGTGAGGCGCTACACTTGGAAGGATCATTTTTGGCATGCATATGGTGTTCTTATCATTGGAAGTTGTTAAAACTAGGGTTTGATAAGCTTTTCCATGAATTTGTAAGTGTTTTTCTCATCAAAACTTCTTGATTGAATGGTTGTTGATTAAATATCTTGCATGTATAGTTACATTGTTATTATTATGCTTAATCATTGAAACCCTAGGGAGCCAACACACAAGTAGGTCGTGGCTTCATGTCCCCATGATAAGAACTAGTTTAGCCATTGATTAAAGAGGGTTTAGCCTAGCCATAGTTACACTAGCCTTTCTTTTTTCTGAGTTAGTTTTGAATTATAAGTTGAAGAAGGAAGACGTCCTAGGCCTAATTTAGTTTACACCTAGGGTTTTGACCTTAGGGTTTTGAAAATCCTTGTCCCCAAGAAACACTTTTCAGCCCTAGACTTATAGTTTGAAGCTAGCCATTTTGCCAAAGATTTCTAAGGAAAGAGGGAGGAGCATGAGGCCTAGCTTTAGCTACACTGAAATGAGACTCCTGCCCTTAGGGTTTTGACTTTGTGGCCTTGCCTTTGCAACACTACAAATTCTAACTCTCCCGTCCTTAGATTTAGATTTTTCTAAGCCATTAGCCTTACTCCTTAACTCCATTTACCCCAAGGCACTAGTCTATACCAAAACATTGAGCTTTTGGTGTTAAAAACAACTCTTTCAAACTTTCTTGATTTGAAACCCTAACTAACCCTAGCATTTTTACTAACCCTAACCCTAAGATGATGTCATGCTTGTATTGAACTTTTGATTGGTATAAAAATTGTGGCTAGGTCATCCTTTGATTGGCATTGATGTGTTGAATATTTTCATTAGTCTAAATTGCAAAACGTCCACCTCTTTGCCTCTTAAACTAACCCAATTTAGGGCTGACGTCACCTTCATAGCAGCAGAAATATTGATGACGTCAAGCCTCTTTTAACCATTGTTTAAGTGTAAAACTTTGTGTTTTGGTTGGCACTAAAGTATAGATTAATTTCTTTGGCTTATTGTGCAAAACGTTCACTTTTTTCCTTCCAAAAACTAGCATGAATTAGGGCTGACGTCACCCTCAACCTGCAATTGTGACACAGCGACAATATTTATATATGAGCAGATTTATTATATATACTGCATTACGATATAATAAAGTTTGATTTTATACATTGAATGCCCATATCTCTTGTGTATTTATTGAAGAAGTGACATAAGATATAAGCCATTTGTCTTTGTTTAGTAATCATTGACTTCGTCAATAATTACATTTGATAATTGCTCATATATATGGTTGAAGATAGTCATTGATACTGTGAAGTACTAACCACTGCACCACATTCTTTAGTTTTATTTGTCTTGTCTCGCAAACAGGTGCCATTTAGTGGAAGATCTTCTTCTTGACTATCATTATTGGCAGTAATCTGTGAAGGGAAAGCTTACCTTTACCTTTGAAACCTTAAACCTTGATCCTTCTCCTTCAGAACCCCAGATTATAGGGACGTCTCCCTTGGGATTAGCCACCCTAAATAGAAAGAGCTCCCCATTGAGGTGACAGTGGGTGGGGAAGCTCCTGTTACGCTAGTTTGAAGCCTTGACTCAAGCTACCTAAACCCTTCCTACAAACTGTGCGATAACAGGTCCAATTTTCTCTTGGATCCTGAATGGTCCTATAAATCGAGGTGACAACTTTGTCCCATTCCCAAACCATATGGTACTCTTATTAGGCCTGATGCGAATGAAAACCTGGTCTCCCACTTCATAATTTTGGTCGGTCCTGTGTGCATCCGCATAGCTTTTCTGCCTATCCTGTGCTTCCTTTAGTCTCTGCCTAATCTGAGTCACCTGTTCCTCCATTTGTTGAATCAATTTTGGCCCAACTATTACTCGGTCTTCTAGTCTATCCCAACTCAATGGCGTTCTGCATGGCCTCCCATACAAAGCTTCGTAGGGTGGCATTATGATGGAGCTATGATAACTTTTATTGTAGGCAAACTCTACGAAAGGTAGGTAATTCTCCCACTGGGTTTGATTATCCATGACATACATCCTAAGCATGTCTTCCATGACTTGATTTACTCTCTCAGTTTTCCCATCTATTTCAGGATGATAAGATGTGCTTGAGTTCAATTGAGTCCCCAATGCTGATTGTAAACTTGTCCAAAACCTAGAAGTGAATCTGGAGTCTCTATCTAAAATGATCTTCTTTGGTATCCTGTGCAAATGGATAACCTCACTTACAAACACACGTGCCACATCAGTGACATCGTAAGTGTCTCTAACTGGAATAAAATGAGCACTCTTGGTTAACTTATCCACTATCACAAGAATGGCATTGTGTCTATGGGATGTGAGCGGCAACGCCACAACAAAATCCATAGAGATGACTTCCCATTTGGACATAGGAACATCATGTGGTTGTAGGAGGCCTGTTGGGTGATGGTGGTCATCTTTCACTTGTTGACACTCTAGGAATTTGGCGACAAAATGTACTACATCGCGCGTCATGCCTACACAAAAGAAGAGCTTCCTCATATCTGCGTACATCTTCTTCACACCCAGATGCGCACAATAAAGTGCTCTATGGGCTTCCTTTAGTATGATGCTTCGAATATCCCCATTCTCAGGGATGTACATCCTTCCTCGATATCTTAACAGTCCATATGTTTCTAGACTATATCCTTCATACTTTGGGTCTAACTCCCTCCCGCTCTGGAGGTTTGAAGTAACCTTTAAATACCAATTGTCTCCTGGGAGTTGTGTCAACACATGTTCCCTCAGATTAACCTTTAAGGTTACCAAGGAGAAGATACGTGGTCTCCTACTCAAGGCATCTACAACCACATTTTCCTTTCCCTTGATGTACGAAATACCAAAATCGTACTCACTCATAAACTCACTCCGTCGCCTTTGCCTGGCATTCAGATATCTTTGAGTTAAGAGAAGTTTTAAACTTTGATGGTCTGTTTTGAGCTCAAAGTTCCGCCCCACAAGATAGTGCCTCCAAATTTTCAGAGCTAGCATTACAACTGCCAACTCTAAATCATGAGTCGCGTATAACTCTTCATGTTTCTTCAACTTCCTTGACACATATGCTATCACTCCTCCATTCTGCATTAGCATGGCCCCCAACCCTTTCTTCGAGGCATCCGTGCAGACCATTAAAGTTCTTTTCCATATCTGGCACTCGTAGAATTGGCGCACACTATCACATTCTTCTGTCCATTCATACCTGACCCCCTTGCATTGCAAAGTGGTGATGGGTTTCACTATTTTTGAGAATCCTTCCACAAATCTCTAGTAATAACTTGCTAGCCCCATGAAGCTTCTCACCTCATGGGCATTTTTCGGCACTGGCCACTCCATAATGGCCTTTACCTTTTCTGGGTCCACAGAGATTCCTTCGCCGAAAATGATATAACCTAAATAGTGGATCTCTTTTTGGAAGAAGGAACACTTCGATGGATTCCCATACAATTTGTTCTCTCTAAGGTAGGACAACACTATTTGCAAGTGTTCCTCATGTTCTCTTTCATTCTTGGAATAGATGAGGATGTCATCTAAAAAGACTTGTACAAAATGGTCTAAGTACTTCCGGAATACGTCGTTCATGAGCCTCACGAATACTGTTGGCGCATTGGTCAATCCGAAAGGTACAACAACAAACTCATAATGCCCAAACCGAGTTCGAAAGGCAATTTTTGGGATATCACCTTCCTTAATCCTTAACTGATGATACCTTGATCGCAAATCAATCTTTGAGAATACCGCTGCTCCTTTCATCTGATCGAAGAGGTCATCTATTTGTGGCATTGGGTACCTATTTTTCACTATAGAATGGTTCAAGTCCCTATAGTCTATACACAGTCATAAGGATCCATCCTTCTTCTTTACAAAAATTATTGGTGCGCCCCAGGGTGAAACACTGGGCCTTATTAGCCCTAAGTCCAGTAACTCTTTCAACTGCATTTTCAATTCACAAAGTTTCAGTGCTGTCATCCGGTATGGAGTCTTGGAGATTGATTCTACACCAGGTTTTATCTCAATAGTAAAATCAAGCTCCCTCTCAGGAGGTAACCCTGGTAACTCGTTCGGAAAAACATCCTAAAATTCTGACAATACCGGGTACTAATCCAATGAGGGTCCCTTCCTTTCATTCACTGCTTCCACTACATAAAGTCGACACCCTTGCCTCAAGCATCACTTAACCTTCATAGTTGATATAAAGCATATTGACACTTTTCTCTATACACCTTGGATCTCTACTGGTCTTCCTTCATCATCGACACAAAGCACCCTCTTTGCGAAACAATCTACCAAAGCTCGGTGAGATGCTAACCAATCCATTCCAATGATTAGGTCATATGCCCCAAAAGTAATGACGTATACCTTCAACCTGGTAGTGCACACTCCCAGGTCTACTATACAATTATCGACACTAGGTCCTACTGCTTGTTTTTCCCCCGAAGCCATCTCGACTTGTTTAAAGCCATCGTGCTCGTAGGCTGCCAACCCACTCTTTTCTAATGTAGATGGTAAAATGAAACTATCTGTCGCACCATAATCAAACAAAGTCTTAACATTGATATGATTTAGCGTACCTAATGACTCCACCACCGTGGATTGATGTTTGACCTGGCGATTATTAACCGTTGCGTAAATCTGGTGGCTGCTACTTTCTCTCCTCATCGGTGCCTTTCCTTCTCTATGCACGAACCCTGATTGTAACTTTGGGCAGTCACGCTGGTAATGGGGTCCTTCGCACCCCCAACAGGTAACATGAGATTGAACCTGTGCATTGTTATGTGACTATCTATGAAATGATTTCTTTCCCCTGGAACCCCTGCCCCTACTCGTTGTTCCCTGAGATGGTCATGGACTTGTTTGTGCCGTTGGAGATGAATGACATGTTGCACTCATTGCCATTGAAATCCCTGCAGCTACTATCCTTGGAGTGACTCTGTTACCATATGGCGGTGGCCTTGAGCCCCCTCCCCTAGGAAATGTCCTCGGGGCCTTCCCTACGAATCCAAGACGATGAGGAAATGTCGGTCTTGTACCCCCGATTAAGTTCATGTGTTCCTCCACATAATGTGCATTTTCCACCACTTCCGCTACAGAAGACAGTTTCCACATCTGCACCATAGCTCTTATCTTAGAGTTTAATCCATAGATGAAGCGCTCTTCCTGTCATTGGTCATTATCCATATATGAAACATATTTGACCAGTTCCATAAATCTGATCTCATATTCTTCTACAGTTCCGTTTCCTTGTACTAAGGCATGAAATGCCCCTACCTGTTGTTCCTCGTAGTATGCCAGTAGATATTTCCTTCAGAACCTCTCCTCGAAAAGTTCCCAAGATACTGTGTCTGGGGTAAGGTGCAGTTGTCTTTCCAGGTTGCCCCACTAGTTCAAGGCGCTGTCTCTTAACTGAAAAATTGTGATCTTTGCCTTTGAGTTGGACGCATAGTCCCTTAAGGCAAAACACCTTGTCATGCCTTCCAACCATGCTTCCGCGCGTTCACTGGCGTGACCCCTGAAAAACTCTGAAAGTTTGATCTTTTTCAATTCTCACATGATGTCTTTAGGTGGAGGTCCTCCCCCTAAATCCCTTGACGCTTCTAGATTACCTATTCCAGACGGTGGGGGTTTCACTTCAGTCCCTGCCGGTTGTCACCCCTTTAAAGTCTCATTAATGGCTTCCAACGAGCGCAGTATGAGGGCTAGTTTGGGCGATGGTGGTGGTGGCACAGGCGGTGTTGGCGGTGCTTGCAACGACGCTCCCCTACCTCGACTCCCTTGAGTCCTGATCATCCCGTATGCTTTAACCTACATCAACCAATTGTAAGGGTGAGTTCGAGGATGTTTCAAATTGGTGCTACTCAAACTAGAAACAGGGTTAGGCATAAGTTTTCTTTACTTGTCTGTAAACAGACATTACTCCTTTAGAGGATTGGCTAGGTTAGGATTAGGATTAAGCATCTAAGCTTGATTTCTTCGCCCCTATGAAAAAAAAAATATTGGTTCCCTTGCCCTATAGCTACGATAGCCTTGTGCCATACTTGCCAATTCCTATGCTTACTCTCCTAGTGCATATGCCGCCTCCTCCCTGCTTGTCCTAGTCTAAGTCCTTTTAACTTTTCGCTTACAACTAAATATCCTCCAATGCTTGACTCGGGAGATTTTCCTTGGCGCGTAGTGTTGGCGTTGTCGAATGTTGCATTGATATTTAGTGTTGACTTTGACTTGTGGAATGGAGTGGAGGGACTTGGCGCTCGGCTCGATGAATTGTGTGTATGGTCTCGTGAACTTGACGCTTGGACAATCGGAGTTTATACTTGGGATACAAAGATCAGCGGCACCAAATAAGCCTTTACCTTGATATCCGGTGCATTCACTAATTATGATTCAACTCGATTAGCTAGCACCAGATCAATAGGTTAGGTAATAAGCCATTTAGTCTTAATCTTCATACTGTATCTTCCTAATAATAATACTACTCTTATCTTGATAGTGTTACCATTAATCTAAATAAGTAAAAGAATTTATTTGTAAATACTTATGAGGGCATGTTGGTGTTAGTGTTCTTTTTAAGGTGCTTCGCTTGGTGGTGGTCGTGGGTTCAAAACCCATGGAGTCAATTTAAATTTTTTTTTATCATATTAAGCTTAGCATATATTATTAAATTTAAATAATTTAAATAATTATCAGTTTTAATTTAATTTAATATAAGGTAATTAATTTAATTTAAATAATTTAAATTTGCGTAATAGTATTAATGCTTCTTTTTTTTAAATAAATAAAATTAGAGTTAATATTACAAAAAAAATCTTATTTTCAATTCGGCGAGAGTTTAATTTGCTTAATACTTAATGAGAAATGAGGCATTATCTGGTAGCCTTTAAGGTCGAGCTTTTGGCATGAGGCCCACGTGCCCGGCCCCGGCTCTCAACACCAAAACCCTAAACCATTCCTTAACCCTAACGCTCCTTCACTTCCGCCTCTTTCCTCAGCCGCCTCTCACCTCTTTCCTCTGCTCTTGGCGCTGGTGTTGGTCTGGTTGCGTTATTATTTTGAATATATATTCTCCTGTCATTAAGTAGTTTAGGGTTTCAATTTCTTTTATGTCTGTTCATTTAGGTTTCTGTGGTGAGAAAATTGTTCAGAGATTGTCGGAAGAACCACAGTATTAAAGACATCATGTCATCGACGTTTCGAAACCGACCTTAAACCTAATTACCCCTTTGACTTACTTTTTTAACACTATTACCTTTACTATTAACTAACGTAACCTCAACCGTTGAAAAATTATACTAATTCTAATACCAACTTAAGTGGTTCCTGCGTATAATTTTCTACCCCTGATATGTTAATAAAACCTTTAATTAACAAAAAGATTAAGAGTATTAAGGCCAACATGTTTGACACCCTATTTTTCTTGACTTAACCTTATCTCTTAAACCGACCTTAAACCTAATAATTATCACCCCTCGATTATTAGAATAACATCACCTTAACCAGCATAAAACCAATAACAACCTTTACCTGTAATTTGTTTTTAAAACCTATCAATAGTATTAATGCCTCTTTATTAATGCCTCTTACTTTAACAACTTTATTATTATTACCTTTTTAATATTAAACTAGCGTAACCTTAATATAACCTTTCTCACCTTACAGTCAACCCTAATTTTAGCCTTTTCTGAACTTATAATAATTTAGCATAAAAATTTTAGCCTATTTTATTAACCTTATTTTAACCATAATTTATATTAATAGTATTATAATTAACACCATATACCATAGATTTAGCCCCTTTTTGACCCTAAATTAATTTATTATCAATAATTTGCACTTAAATTTAGCTTTAATTAGTCAAACTAACTTAAGATGAATATTAATAACACTTACTTCCTTAAACCTAGGGTTTACCTATTTATTTTAACCTATAATTAACTTAATTTTAATATTGACAAAACTATTATTATATGAACTTCCTCAACACTAGGGTTTCCTCTTTAAATTAATCTTAACTTAGCCCTTAATCAACATTTTTTTACTAAACCTCTGGTCAACCCTAAATTTCTCCTAAAAACGAGGGTTTCACTCAGCCAACCATAGGTTTTTTCACCCGCCTCATTACTATTTAAGAAAGGCTCTTCTCTTACTATTTTTCTCAGACTTTTTTGTCCTGATGATGGATCCTGTTATGGATCCGAAACGTCGACGACATGATGTCTTTAATACTGTGGTTCTTCTTTTATGTCGCTGTAAATTCCCTGTTGTCGAGCCTCCCTAGCCTACTGTACCTACGGTTGCCTCAAAATTACCCCACAGACCTCAAGCCCTACCAAAGGTCTGCGGCTAGCCTTTTTAGCACTCAAACAAGCCTCGGCCCAGCTCCATGCCCTCGGAAAAATCTTTTTACCTCAGAAAATTTCCTTTTAAGGTGTTGTTTGTTTTGGTTTTCGTTGGGTTTCTACAGCACCAAGTCAAAATTTATATACAATCATGTCGATGGCTCATAGTGGTGGACGCCGCATATCTCAATTCCATTGACAAGGCACACCGAGACCTCCGGGCTCTTATTGCTAAAAAGAATTGCACACCTATCATGCTTCGTCTCGCATGGCATGATGCAAGTTCACAATTCTTTTATCCAAATCTATATAGCTGGATTCCAGCCAAAAAAAAAACTAAAAGATAGAATGTTTAGCCAACGCAGTTGGTTATGTACCCTTCAAACTCAACGTTTCAGATCGCACGAACGAAGTGGCAGAGGGTTAATTTGACAGACAAAAACCTTGGAAGTTGGGACGATGGCCACCGCCAAGAGCTTCTTCTGTTCTGGACATCAAGCCATTGATATTGTGGTTGTAGGAGGCGGCATTGTAGGGCTAGCCACTGCCATTGCCCTACACAGGTACATTTCATCTCATCTCATTTTGAGCTTGATAACTGAGAAATAAAATTGTGCTTGTGTACACTAAAATATTGACCCAATAATATATGGGGATGGATGTATACAGGATCGACCCTCCACAGGTCCATCTCATCTCATTTTTCATATTGATAATAGAGAAATAATACTGTCATTTTTCAGCTGGATAACGGAGAAATAATTCTGGGCTTGTGCACACAAAAGTATTGACCCAACATAATATATGCATGCATTCTTGCACTTATGATGCAACAATGAAGATGGGTGGGGCAAATGGTTCAATTAGAAATGAGGAGGAACTCAATCATGGTGCAAATAATGGCTTGAAAATTGCAATTGCATTGTGTGGGTCAATTCTTTTTTTTTTGGATAACTTCCTATGTTCATGCTGATAAGGTATGCAATCCCAGTTGTCCAGAGGTGTCCAATTTTTTTGGAGTTTGAATGTGACATGTTGTTTCTTCTTGGTACATGATTAGTTGGAGTTCCACGACTTGCATTTTTCTAGAATTGTCATTATCCAAATATGGCGAACAATGACCACAACTTCTATTTATTGAAGCTAAAACCTTGCAGAAGTTCCTCTATCCACAAAATAGTTTTGCTTGTTTTTAGTCTTATAGAGTTTGCCAACATTCGTTGTTCATATCATATTGTTGCTGTCAAGTTCATTTTGTAGATTCCTAATCTTTGTTATTTCCCATATGCATGATGGGAGGCTTTGAAAGGCTTTACATTTCAACATGATGCAAATATTGTTCCTTCGTGAACAAGTTTCTGAACTGTTCTGCCTACCAACATACCCCTATACTTTTTGACCAAAAATTGTAGATTTCACATTATGTGGTATTCTCGTTGAAGATAGTTCTGTTATGCAGATGAGTTAATTGGCTTGGAAGATGCCCATAATTACTTGTTTATGTACCTGCTACTCTCTATTGAATCTATAAGTAACCAGAATGCATCGCCCTTGTTCATATTCCTTTTTGTCTATCCCTTCATCTTATTTACAGATAATGCTGCATTTTGGGCTATCTGTGTTGGAAAGGTTGGACAAGATATCCTCTATGATGCACATGGAACTATGCTAATTGGCTTGGAAGATACTCAGCATCACTTTTTAACACACATTCTACTATGGTGTGTAGTAGCCAAAGAGAGTAGCTATGAGTTATATGATATTTGAAACCTATTATCTTATTCGAATAGAGAGAATTGTAAAAATAGTTACTGTTCATCTTCCATTTCTTCACTATAGCATAGTTTAGTGGTTAATATACTCAATTTTTTGAAGTGGTTGTACTGTTGTTGGACTAGCCCATTCATTGTTCTTACAATGTAGGTTGTCTGAACTAGCTCTTATCTTGCTAATGAGATTGTCTTAAGTTCAGGCATTGTGTAACAACCCTAGTAGTATTCATATTTCACTTGCTTTACTTTGGTAAATTTGTTTTTACATTTTCAATTTGTATTGTTTATATATATTTAGATTTGTTTATATATAATCAAAATAATAGTGCTTTTGGTTTGCAGGTTAGGCGGAGCTGGAGTTGGAGTTGGGAATTTGTCCCATAGGCCCAGATTTCAAACTAAGACGCTCTGATACCATGTGTAGTACCGAATAAATTTAACGTCAAATAATTAATCAAACAAAACAGTAACTTCTACTTGATTTATGAAACTCAGTAATTTCTTATAAATTCAGCACATACGCATATAAATTGATTAACGAATAATAAAATTCATAACAGAATAAACAAATACGTAATTTAAAATACCTGGGTCTGATGCTAACCCTTCGTTTTCTGTTTGTCTTGTTGACCTTCCTATTGCTGCCTTGCCTAGCTTGAATCCACGGAGCAACTCTGCCCAAAACCGAGTTTCCACCCTGCCAACTAGGACAACTACCTAGCTCCAGGATACCATATGGATATCCTGGCCCCCGTGCCCAAAACCCCCAATAAACCAATGCCCCCTGTACTAACCCTTCCCGACTACAGAACTCAAACTCTCCTATGTGCAATCCAAGGAAACCTCCCAAAAATTCCCCGTAGAATGGTAATCCCTGCCTTCGTAAACCTCCTCCCCCTCCTCTTCCTCCTTCACCGCCCTTCCTTTCATTTACTTCCTTACCTACACATTTATTACCTTATCCCCTCATAATTAATATCTTATCCCTTTATAATTAATATCTTATCCCTTTATGTTCAATGTCTTATCCCTTTTCGTGTACGTAAGTATTTAACAAATTAAACTTATAATTTATTAACCCTATTAATTTAATACCCATGTCAATGAATGTAACATGTAATTAATTAATCAATTAATTAATCAAATTGTAACCATTAATTAATTAATAAATATTTAATTAGTATAATTATACCAATCTTGTTTAATTAATACCATGTTAAGACAATTAATCCCCTAATTAATTTTTACCTAATAATCCTTAGACATTTATTCAACTAGGGTTGTTACACTACTAGCACTCCCACCGTGGCTCGAACTGTAGGTTAACGATTACCTAGTTCGAGAGGACCCACGATGCCGTGAGGGAAGAATGCGACAGTGGCTCATGATGATTCTAAGGGGGGCGCAATAAGGCGGGGCCCTTGTTCCTTAGAGGCCCTTAGTCTCCCACAAGTTCACCTAGCAGAGTGCTGACTCCAAGGGTTATTGATGTCTACCAAACAGTCAAGAGGTGAGTGGCACCCTTGGAGCACGTAGTGCGTCCTGAAGGGCACGTCG
>JASDQU010104237.1:125741-141210 GCA_032191745.1 Picea mariana | reverse complement strand
CCTAATAATTATCACCCCTCGATTATTAGAATAACATCACCTTAACCAGCATAAAACCAATAACAACCTTTACCTGTAATTTGTTTTTAAAACCTATCAATAGTATTAATGCCTCTTTATTAATGCCTCTTACTTTAACAACTTTATTATTATTACCTTTTTAATATTAAACTAGTGTAACCTTAATATAACCTTTCTCACCTTACAGTCAACCCTAATTTTAGCCTTTTCTGAACTTATAATAATTTAGCACAAAAATTTTAGCCTATTTTATTAACCTTATTTTAACCATAATTTATATTAATAGTAATATAATTAACATCATATACCATAGATTTAGCCCCCTTTTTGACCCTAAATTAATTTATTATCAATAATTTGCACTTAAATTTAGCTTTAATTAGTCAAACTAAYTTAAGATGAATATTAATAACACTAACTTCCTTAAACCTAGGGTTTACCTATTTATTTTAACCTATAATTAACTTAACTTTAATATTGACAAAACTATTATTATATGAACTTCCTCAATACTAGGGTTTCCTCTTTAAATTAATCTTAACTTAGCCCTTAATCAACATATTTTTACTAAACCTCTGGTCAACCCTAAATTTCTCCTAAAAACAAGGGTTTCACTTAGCCAACCGTAGGTTTTTTCACCCGCCTCATTACTATTTAAGAAAGGCTCTTCTCTTACTTTTTTTTTTTTTTCTCAGACTTTTTTGTCCTGATGATGGATCTTGTTATGGATCCGAAACGTCGACGACATGATGTCTTTAATACTGTGGTTCTTCCGACAATCTCTGAACAATGTAGAAGTTCATCGTCCCAAAAAAACTATGAAAAAAAAAATCATACGATGGTCGTTCATGAGAAAGGGAAAGTGTATAATTAGAGGTCGATAGAGTTAATATACCTCTTATCAGGAAAGTGTACAACTGTGAGAGAGAAGTTCATATTCCAAGTGTACAATGACCACACAACGCTGCAACGACCGCGAAGAGTTGTATGTATTCACTCAAACGCTTGCCAATTTTTTGTGTGAATGAGAGTTTTCGTTTTCACTTCTTCTACATGTGTGGAAGCTTCTCAGGGATGGCACCAGTGTGTTTCTTCAGCTGGAGACATTTAGGTGAAAGGAAATTTATTTATTAAATTATTTTAAAACAAGGGTTGCATGGCAACGCAGTCCCTGTCGAGTTAGTTGGAAAATACATATTGAACAATGAAACTTAATATAACTAAATGCACAAGTAATAAATATTTTTTGTCAAAAGATAATAATTGAGGGTTGTTTCTTATTCAAAATGTATAATGAACCGTAAGCTGAATGGAACTAAATCACAGTTCAACTAGATACATTGCCAGTGTTAAATAATACTAACTAGACATAACTCAAGCTTTAATTAATCATCATCTGGATTGTCTTGATTAATTACAGATAATCAGTGAATAAATAAGAGTAAATCAATAAAAGTACAAGTGGTTTTTATGTTTCATAATTTAATTTAAGCATATGAACTAATAATTGATTTACATCAATGTTGATATGCCAGATGGAAATATGATTTCCTCTAGTACTTAATGCAACAACTCATCAATTATAAGCATCATCTTACTGTGGAATCCTGGCAAATTAAATTTCAATGGAGAGGAGCTGGAGCATTTACAGTCTATATATTTTTTCCTCTCAATTTAATTTGCCAGGATTCGACTCAATGGGCAAATTGTTCAACCAGTTGAACAAACACTTATGGTGTATATATTTTTTTCTACCTTTAGGAAAGGGCACGAGTTTTCTTCCTTGTATATACAACCTTTAGGAATGCATATGTTTCTTTATTTGGTTGAAGAAAACATTCAAGAAAGAGAAAAGAATCGTTACTCTACAATCTATTCTGTTCAATTTTAGCATAGAGAAAATTCCTCTGCAATTTCTAAGTAAATTCATCCCATTACATGAGTGCATTAAATCCAACTAAAATCCAAAATCCACTCTCGATGTACACCTCCAGAAGGCAATTTAATGAAAATCTATAGCAGCAACAACTTTAAAAAAGAAAAAAAAATTGCAGATTTTAAACTCGAATTTCTTTCCTAACACCTCGAATAACTAAAACTACTTCTTTGTTCAGACTCAAATGCGAGGAATTCTCACAAGACCTCAAAATGCACAATGAGAAATCAAACTCCATATACTTCTCTGCTCTAACCTCAAAATTCAAGAAAATGTTAAACATCAACTAAAATGATTCGCTAAAATTATCAACTTAAACATCAAGAACACATTATTAACAATAACTATATTGCTACATATGTTGGGAATTCATATTGACCAACATAAGAAAAATATTGAGAAAAATTCAAACAAGATTTTCAATCGAAATAGAGATCAAAACTTTCCATCCCCAAAACCAAAACAAGGGATCAAGTTGTCCTCATCAAAAGCAGATAAGGTCATCCCAATTATCAATATTGCTTGTTCGTAAGGGTTTGGAGTGTCTCCAATATGATGCAATATTGGGCGATTAAAATACCTTGCACCTAAAATCCATAACAAAATGTTGAAGAGATCAGTTTGATTTCAATAGGATTGAAGAGTATAAATCCAGCAAAATTATCAACTTAAACTAAAAAAAACCCATAAAAGTTGTACTCGGTACATATGAAATGTCTACAAAAACCCAATAACAGTTCCTATTCTCAAATAAACACAGCGGACCACATTTGAATAAAGGTAGATCGACTGTTTTAAAATTCTAAATTTTCATGGAGAATATGACATTAAAAATTCAGGACAATGGTTTATAGAACTTACCTGTCCACTCATTGCTCTTAGTGAATTCAATCCCCACAATCAAGTTGGAATATTCGAGGCCAGCTTGTGTAAGAGCTACAGTCACCTACAACAAATATAAAATAGAAACAAATCTGAGAATTCTCCAACAGAACTACTATACCGTTCAAAAGTGATTTTGAGCAACTACACTTCTTTAAGTATATGGTTTTCTGAATTTCACAAAACATCCATGTCAGAATCTGCACAAGTATTCCAAACCCTATATGAAACACCCTCATTTACCGTTAATTTAACATCAGAGTTCATTACAGTTAATAATTTTACCTGAGAAAGATTGTAATATCCCTAAGGCCAAACCCAATTGTAAATGTAAATGCAAATGTACTTAAGCTGGTGAGTTGTCTAACATCATTTTGTATGCACCTTTCATGGCATAGTGTGTGCATGTACTGTGCAGTGAAATGATGAAGTGTTCACATTCCAGGATATTGCGTGCAACATCTTAAGTGCGTGTGATTTTGAGGCCAGTGAGCCTTTGTGTATATGGTATGTTTTATAGGCTGGTGAGCCAGTTATTATAAGCTAGGATGCTTATGTTTTGATTAGGCCGGAGATCCTAGATGTTAAAGGCCAGTGTGCCTATTTTTGTATATGTCTCATAATTAATATAAAATACATCATTGCATGCAGACTGACCACGACAAAAGAGATGGGGGACTAAACTCCACTAGTTAGGGAAAGGGAGGGCCAAGATTAAGGAAAGGGGCTAAGCTAGGGAGCTTAAGCCAAAAAGGAATATTATATTAATATTTCTTAGATATAAAGTATGAATAATTATTTTATCCTAAGTTATAAAGTTGGGGACAAGTGGGCCAAAGTAGCTCCCAACATGACAAGTGTCAAGTTAGGGACATGCATACATATTGTTGGGACTTAGTTCATTTCCTATCATTTTTTTTCCATCATTCTTCCCATCATTCCTTCCATCATTCAGTCATCCAGTCAATCATACATGAGCATGCACACACCCATTGAGCTATATTTCATACCTTCATGACTGTACCTGAACCTGTATCCATGGCCATTTTGTGACAGTGTAGCTGGTTAGCTTGGGAGATGGATTGAAGAGGCGGGTTGTCAGGCTCGTGAGAAATTATCTAAGTGAGAGAATTGTTGGGAATTGATTTCCTGAAGGTGCTAAACTGCAGCTACAGTGCTCTGAGACTTCCTGTCCGGCCTGTTGCTGAAGCCCAGAAAGGAAGTGGGGCAGCCAAAGGACTGTTGAGCAGAGAAGGGGCACACCTCCTAGGTGGGACAGGCATGTGGGGAATGAGGGACTGTAGGCTGTTAGTTTGAGTTGGCACCTGTGACGGAGTATTTCCTGTTGTCTATGAGACTTTAGCCTGGTTAGGAATCCCTTTACCTTGGTGGAGTTTAGTCCCAGCTCGGGGGTGACTCACTGTTGAGAGTGATGAACAGTGTGGTCTAAGGCTGGGAGGTTCGTGGAAGGTCTACACGCAGTTGGTGACATTATTACCAAGATAAGTGTCAATTGTGTGATAAATTTACATGTTGCATTGTTATTTACATGGTTTATTTTTATGGGTATTTCTTGTATATGCTGCATGTATATGCTTACTGCTATTTCAGTGTGAATACGGGTATTTACAGATGTATTTGTATGTTCACATTTTATATATAATGCTTCTGCAAGAGTTCTATGTGTATGTATTTTAATTGCATGCAGTTCAAAAAATTTATGTGGCATAGCTCAGTTGGATACTGGGTATGTTACAGTTTGTTTCGCAGAGAGAACAATAAGAGTTCTTTGGCGTAGCATGGCCCGGCATGGATGGTCGGGGACGTTACAAATATAGATTTATAAGTTATTCTAGACCTTAAAAAGAGAATAAGATTAAGCCAAGACATAACATCTCTATCCAAAGAAATTAGGAATTGGTTGTATCCAGACATTTACAATCTCCAACTTGAGAACAAAATCAGAACAATAATTTCCAAAAATCAAACGTAGTTCAGAAATGAATAATCAAAATATTGAAGTAAACAACAATAAATGCTCAGATAAGGGAACACAACTCTCCAATAAAATAATGAACGAAAAAAAGGAACAAGTGATTAGTAGTATAAACACATTGTAGCTGAATCCCAAGAGCATTTACAACCATAACTTATCAAGACAATTAACAATGAAATACATGAGATAATACAAGTTAATTGCTCACATGTCATAATCAGGTACATCCAAACCGGTGCAAAGACAATTCTTTAGAGCATTACAATCTGACCAAAACTTTGGCCAAATTGTTGAGTACTATGTTAACCTAAATACAATACTTAATTATCTTGAATTTATAGAAGTATAGACTCATACTATTGAATATGATCTCAACAATCAACTTTATTTTTCAATTCAAATTATATACTCCACTGAATTGAAATGTTTTCTAGGGTTTAAGAAATATAAATACCAGAGAAAGGAATAAGTTCTATAATGTAAGACAAATATATGATAAATATAAAACCATATGGCTTCAAATATATCTCAAATAAATGACAACAAACTGTCCTGAAAGTGCAAGGTACCAAACCCTTAATTTTTAACAAAATCAGGAGAGTAAGAATACCTCATCAAGTGAATTATAATTGTCAGCTATTCGAGAATATCTCCTTTGCAACTTTTGTTTAGCTGCTAGTTGTGAATAAGTTTCTGGTGGAACTTTTGACGAAGGGCCATAGGATGAAGAATCCCATGTTGCTGAAGGGGTATATGATGAAGGACTGTAATGCCTTGGGCGAAAGCTTTTTGAATGTATGCCTCCCATTGCCTAGACTTTCAGTGTCGGAAGTAATATTTGTAAGGTTTGGCAGGTATGGCACATAATATTCTCCACAAACTCCATTGCCTAGACTTTCAGTGTCGGAAGTAATATTTGTAAGGTTTGGAAGGTATGGCACATAATATTCTCCACAAACTCTACTGAAGTGAAGATAAACTTGCCTCAGAAAATATAAATAGAATCCCAAGAACTTAGATCTCAAAAATTGCAACATTTAAAAAGAATTACCAACTCAATAAATAAGAATATGGGCATTAAAATTGCAACCTAAAGAAAACAGTTCCTGAAGGCAACAATTTACAAGATTATTAGACAAATAAGAGCCAAACTTCCATGAGAAAGAAGTCTCAGACTTGTGGAATCTTGTTTTTGTATGGGACTAATTGGAAATGAAAGTGTGAAATTTGAAAATATGTGGGTAATAGATTTGAAAAGAATTTTGATTGAAAATTAATGAAACCATCTCATGGGTTACTATATTCATGTGAAACAGGTGAGATGACAAGATCTATCCAGGGATGACAGATGGTGGCTGTCAAGATGAAAACATGGAAAATGGATATTGTTGTGACATGAGAAACCTATGATAATCCAAGATTTCCATAGAGAATGACATGTTGTGGTAACACAAGTCGAAGGGATGCCTCAACAAGAGCTATCCAGAGGGACTCCTTGGCTGTAAGACTCAGTGAAGTCTCTGAAACTCTTCTTGTGCGAGAAACCCTTGGCAAGGCAAGCTGGATCACCCGAGGGACTGTATAGCAGAGAAGGGGATGCCTGAGCCTGGGCCTGGAGGGTGAGTGACCACAAAGAAGAGGGGACTTCGATCATTATTGTAAAGTTATTAGTTGGGATCATGCACACAATGGGTGTGTCAAAGAAAATAGTGAGCCAAGATAATTTCCTCTTGAATTATGAATGACGATAAGACATTTTTGCATAAAAGAAATTATTATTAAAATGCTTGATGTCTAAAAATTATTGTATGCATATGTAGGGATACCAAGGGGTCTATGAATAGACCATATTGTGAGGAAAAAGAGAGATTAGTGAAGTAGATGAAAAATAAAGGCATGGAAAGCGTTGTCGAAAAGAACACCAAGGACGATGTTCCTTTTGGAGGGGGAGGGGATTGTAATACCCCCTTTCTAAAACCCTTGTTTATATGTAATTAATCATGTTGATGATTTCCAAGATACAAATATTGTAATTGTATTTCATTTTATTTAGAATACCAACTAACTGACTGTGGGGTGATGTCTTAAGAGTACTGGCCATTATACCACTAGAGGAAAGAGTGAAGAAACCTAGAAGGGGGATTCATCATGCTAAGATGAGTCGAGTTTACTTGCTGAAATATTTGAATTAGGAATGATAAGTTAATTTCCATTTATTCTGATTTCAAGGAAAATAAATTAATGAGGGAAAATGGTAGTTGAACAACCAACTACCTCAAATGAATTTAAGTATGGTGGATCAGGTAAGGACAACAGAAGTTGTCACACACAGGTACAATATAGTACCAATATCTATAGCCCCAGTTTGACCCCACAGGTTCCTTATGAAAAAAGGAAGAGGATGGTCTATAACCTTCATGTGTGGGGAATGCATGTAGAAAAGAAAAGACGGGACAAGTCAAGAACCTTCCCAATGGGAGCTTTTTGAAAAAGATGCATGTGTGCAAGAGGGGGTGGGAAAAAAGTAAAATGGGAATGGGAGAGGAAGATTTTTGAGGCAGGACCAACGGAGAGTCCAGAAACCTGACATGAGCAAGAGGCCATGAGCTTGATGCTTGGAGGGAATCTGATAAACATCGACTGGGCCTAGGCTAGGTGGGTGAAAGGAGATGTTACTAAGAGTGGGCAAACAAGGGGTGGGAACACAACAAAATGGGAATGGGAGAGGTATAGTTTTTCAGTAGGACTAGAGAAGAGTCTAGAAACCCGACTTGAGCAAGAGGTTGTGAGTTTGATGCTTGGAGGGCATCTAATAAACCTCGACTGGGCCTGGGCTGAGTGGGTAAAAAGAGATGTTACTAAGAGTGGGGAAACCCTCATTTATCAGTCTCCCCAAGAACCTAAGAGAGTTTCCCTAGTCGTATCATGGCTTGGCACGGGGGTGGCCAAAATGCAGAGTTTGAGTGCATCTGAGCCTATGGTTGGGTGGAAAGGCGAACACCCACAGTCAATTGGTTGGCTATAAATCATAGCAGATAAGTAATCTTTGTGTTCTATGTAATTAAATAAATAAATGCTTGATTCATGTATTGTCAACAACATAATTACCAACTTAACGAGAACTCTCTAGAGTTATCATTTTTTTACACTGGTTATTTTTACCCCTAAATCAAAAAGTGGTGCTATCTGTAGCACCCTTTTTTTACAATGGTTAAAATCCAGACCCGTTGCGTTGACACTTGATGTCATTGTGGACAAAAACTTTAAAATTTACCCTTGAATCAAAAAGTGATGCTACTAGTAGCACTGAGTTTTTTTTTGGAGTTGAAATTATAAATTAGAATTATGTTAAATTAAAATGTAAATATATTTATTCATTTATTACAAATACATAATTTCTTAGAAATATTTTCATTATATTTATTCAAAATATCACTATAAAACTAAGACTAAACTACAGGTAAATATTATTTCAAAAATTAGTAAAGTAAAAAAACTTAATAATACTCACTTTATAGTTGTGGATATGAAAAACTTTTAATGCATTTATGTTTTCCTTCAATCCCAAACTAAACATGAAAGTCAAATAAATCAATACTCTATCCACGACAAGCATTTGCTCCACTCTGTAGTTGATATCAACCAACCATATCATTGACTTTTATTGTATTTTCATATTAGAAGAGTAATATTATTTTGTTTTTTTCAATAAAAAAACAATAATGCTTCAAATTTACAAAGATGTTTAAAGTTTATATATGTAAAGTTTAATTTTAAAAAGATGTTAAAATTGTATATATGTATTTTCAATTTTGTTTCTCATTTTCTAATGGAATATTTATGGATATGAAAGTTTCATTATTGTGTTAAATATATTCATATAATTATTAGCACGAATTAAATTAGTAATTTTAATAGTGTAGTTGTTGCAATAGGAGAAACATTGTCCTTGATTCAATTTCAATTTTATTGAAATAAGATTTAAAATGTATCAATATCTCTAAACATGTAATCTAAAGTATCACTGTAATCTAAAATATTTTTTGTATTCTTTTAATATATATTATTGCCATTCTCAAATTCAAGTTTCCTGTAAATTTGAGGGAAACTTCTTCTCGTTTTGGACACTCGTATCCACGTTCCCACCGTTCCCATGTTTCAGAAACTCTTACAATATAGCTAAAAATCCTAAAATACAAAATTTAATACAAAGTTCTAAAAAATACTTAAAAAAACTTAGAATTACATGAAAAAAATAAAAAAGTATATTTAAAAACTTTAAAATATAAAATTTCATTAAAAAATTAAAAATATATGTGTGTATGTTTGGTGGGTAGGACCGTAATCTAACCCGGGGCACTGGGGTGATGCCCTATATATCTCTAATTAACTATATAGAGAGATAATTTTTTAATAAAATTTAATATTTCATTTTTTTTTTAATATAAAGTTTTAGATTAGTAATTTTTAATATATATATTTTTTTGTTTTAGATCATTTTTCAAAATATTTTTTTTGAATTTCAGTTTTTTGAGTATTTTTTTAAATTATTGTTTTCTTAGAATTACATGAAAAAAATAAAAAAGTATATTTAAAAACTTTAAAATATAAAATTTCATTAAAAAATTAAAAATATATGTGTGTATGTTTGGTGGGTAGGACCGTAATCTAACCCGGGGGACTGGGGTGATGCCCTATATATCTCTAATTAACTCTATATAGAGAGATAATTTTTTAATAAAATTTAATATTTCATTTTTTTTTTTAATATAAAGTTTTAGATTAGTAATTTTTAATATATATATTTTTTTTGTTTTAGATCATTTTTCAAATTTTTTTTTTTTGAATTTCAGTTTTTTAGTATTTTTTTAAATTATTGTTTTCCAAGAAAATTTTAAATTTTTTTCATTTATTTTTAGTTTTCTTTTTTTCATTTTTTATTTTTTATTTTTGATTTATTTATTTTAATTTGGCTTTTGAATATATTTTTTTAAATGTGTTTTTTTTTTTATTTAAAAAAAAAATCAAAGATTTTCTCCTTTCTCTTTATTTATTTTTAATGTAAATTTTAAAAAATAATGGTTAGAAAATAAATTTTCAAGTGCCATTTAGGATCCAATTTTGGGTTTTTTATTCGCATAGGGATCTGTTGTCAAGGCCACAATTTCACTTAGGTCATAATTAGCTATAATTTTAACGTTTAGAAAAAAACATTTTTCTTTAGGTAGCGTGACCTTTTTATTTAAGTATTGATTTTAAAATTTTTCTGAGTTATTGTATGAGTCTTGAAAGTCATGCTTGAAAAATGTTGTAATTTCGACCCTGTTAGAAAAAATGGTGCTATCGGTAGCACCACTTTTTTATTTGAGGGTTGATTTTCATGATTTTTATGCAAAAATATGGGTTTCAAGGGCTAGAGTTCTCATTTTGAGGTCATAATTCTCATTAAGTTGGTAACTATGTTCAACATTAATGTATGAATCTGCTACATTGAGAGAATCTTGTTCCATTTGCAAGTCTGTGTACTTGAATATTGGTGGACCTGTAAGAAATTTGAATTACTGAATGTTTTGTCTCATGTGTAGACAATACTATGATAGTCGTAATGGGTCTCTTGTGAAAGGAAGAAACTTCTATCACCTTCCTCCTAGAAGGAATGACACCTTAACTATAATAGTGGCCTCAGGAGGCCATAGAGGGTTGTAAAGCCCGAGTTATCTCCTGGGTTTGGAGAAAGCCAAGAATCTAAGTCCTCAAATGGTCGTGAGATTTAAACCCTTACTAGAAGGGGTGGGCTGAGGTATCCTAAGATAGGTATTAGAATGTCTCAGAGTCTAAGGGAGATCTTTGTTTAGTTCAAAGAACCTTAATTCCTCTAAGGAATCCCCAGTCTTGGTATGGACAGCTTGTGGGACACACAATTCCACCTAAGTGGCTAAGAGGGAATGCCTTTGTGATTTTTGGACCAAGGTGAGAGTTCCTAAAGGTCTGGTAAACCTTAGAAAGAAATTGGAAGGAATAACTCAAATATTAAGTCCTGAATCCGATTGCAAGTCAGAGAAAAACCCAGGTTTCAAGCCCGAGTAGACAACAATTATGGATCTGTCGAGGGATCAGAGGTGGGAAATATTGTCTGTCAATTGGGGAATGAGCCATTGAATCATTCTAACGATAAGATTGTAGTGCATCTCCGATGGTGGGGACTCCGAGAACGTACGATGAACATGGATCTATCGGAGGGTGGCTACTGTGGATTCTGGACCCTTAGATCTGTTGTTGCATAGACCTTTGAAGTCCACCCATCTGAGTAGCTCTAGAGACCTGGAGTGGAGGCACTCCTATGGGAAAGGTCTCAGGAGGAATTTGGGTCATCCATCAGTGGACAGCCTAGGAAGGACCTTAATCATATATTATTGTGGATCTCACCTAGGTGAGGCCAAGAGGGAAAGTGGCGAGGATGATGTCACCCAGCCAATGCACAATGGATAGTTGTCAACCTAGTCAATTACTCTGCGATGACATGTACATGACTTCAATCCATGTGTCGATTGGTGATTGTGCCATGTTTAATGACGTTTTGACACTTTAAGGAGTGGTACATATCGTGTCGTGAGTGGTTGGTGGTAGGCAGTGGTCGGGACACGTGATATGACCCTTACTCAATGGGTAGCCTCTCAATGGGTTATGTATGGCCCTTACTCAATGCTAAGCAGGTCCAATACCAACCCCCTAGAATTCACCAATGTCAAAATAATTGACATGGTGATCCATAATAAACTCGACCAATAATTTAATGAAGAAAATACAATGGAACCTCCCTGTTGTTGCAAGGATGTTTATCAAATACCATAAAACACCTATCCATTCAGTTATTTTTCCATGATCAAAATGGGCGGCCAATATCCATTCTACTACGCAACATTGAATGTTGTGGCAGGTGGCGCATAGGTTGTCAGATCTAAAAAAAATCTGATCCAATGGTCTATAAGCCACATGCTGCAACATTCAATGTTGTGTAGTAGGTTGTATATTGATCATTGTCAAAATGTGCATCAGTCCATCCAAAGATGTATTTTGTAACACCCGATCCCCTCAACCCTACTTAGGCTGGTGGGATGTGAAAATTCCTCTTCTCAGTATGAATTTTGTTGGGTATATGTTATATTCTTTGCATGTGTGTGTGTGGGTGTGTCAGATTTGACAATTGTGTCTGATGATCCCTCTAGCAGTGGTGTATGTGTTGTGTGCACCGGATTCTTCCTAGGTGGGTCCCAGGGGGGGGGCAGGTATCCCCCCCCCCGGTTACGCGCAACGTTCGGGGCAGTGCCCCAAAATTTTTTGGGGGCGGTTTTTGTTATTTTTAACGATTTTCTAAATTAATCCTGGATTAAGGGATTAGGGTTTTGGTATCTACGGAATGCCTACAAACATTATATATATTGTATGTTGAATGGTGAAATTCGATATAATGAATATAAGAGAGGTTTTCCCCGGTTGAGGGTTTCCGGTATAAATCTATGTGTACTATGTGTATGAGCCATTGATTAATTTCTCTTTTTCTTAAGAATCTATATGCATTGCTTTACTTCACAGGTTTAAAACTTACATGTGGTATCAGAGCTCATTTTTGGCTTCAAAGGGACGCCTTTGTTGCTGAGGGTTTGGCTCGGTCTTTATAGATCAATTTTATCTTGGGCCTGTGATAAACCTGGGTTTAGTGGGAGCTTTTGCAGTGGAGATTTGAGTGTAGAAAGAGGAATGGCGAGCTCTTCTGGAGTCGAGATAGATAAGTTCAACGGTAAAAACTTTGAGTTATGGAAGCTCAAGATGGCAAACCTTATTGTAGACAAAGACCAATGGATTGTTGTGGATCCTAGTACATAGCCTATTGGTACATAGCCTACTAGCACACAGTCGACTGGTACACAACCTACTAGTATACAAACTACTAGTACACCTTCTACGGGTATGTCGAAGGAAGATTGGGAGAAGTTGGACAGAAGAGCAAGGAGTACTATTCGACTCTGCCTGGAAGATTCGGTGTTGTTGAATGTCTCGGGGGAATCTATAGCCAAGGAACTATGGGATAAGTTAGGGAATTTGTATCAATCAAAGTCCTTGGTAAACAAGTTGTTTCTTCGAAAGAAGCTGTATCATCTTAGGATGGAAGATGGAGATTCTGTGACAGAACATCTAAATGCCTTTAATACTCTAGTAAGTCAACTTGCCTATGTTAATATTATGATTGCAGAAGAAGATAAGTGTATTACTTTGTTATGTTCTTTGCCAGACTATTGGGATAATCTGGTTGTAGCAATTGGTAGTACCACTCAATCTACATTGAAGTATGAGGATGTAGTTGCATCCTTTTTATCTGAAGAGAGGAGGTGAAAAAGAATGGATGGTCATAGCACAAATACTTTATTTGTAAGAGGTCATACCCAAGACAGGATTCCTGGTAAGTCTTCCGGGGGAGACCTAAATCTACAGGTAGATCTAAGTCTCCAGGAAAATCTTTGAGGAAATGTTGGAAGTGTGGTAAAACAAGGCATTATAAGAAAGATTGCAAGTCTAAGAAGGTTGATAAACCAAAGGGGCCTGACAGTACCTCTTCCACAGAGGCGAAAACCTCCACTAAAGAAGGAGGCAATGTTTACTTGGAATCTACAAGTACACATGCAGATCATGATGTATGGTTGATCGACTCAGGTGCATCATACCACATGACTCCTCACAGGGAGTGGTTCTCAGAATATGAAAAATATGATGGTGGCGATGTATTCCTAGGAGATGACACGACAACCAAAATCATGGGACGTGGAAGGGTTGAGTTGCCGCTAAAAGATGGAAGGATTAGAACTCTCCCTAGGGTTGTGCACATTCCAAAACTAGCCAGGAGCCTAATATTTGTAAGCAAGTTGGATGATGTAGGAGTGAATACTGTATTTGGAAAGGGCACTTGCAAGATGGTACGAGGAGAAATGGTGTTGATGAAGGGAGTTCAGTGTGGAAATCTCTACAAGTTGTTGGGAATAACTTATATTAATCGGTGTAACATTTATGTTGTCCCTGAGCAGATAAATGAAGGAGACAAGACCAATATTGTCCTAGAAAATAAGACCATGTTGTGGCATCAAAGACTAGGGCATATTGGAGAAAAGGGCCTTCGAACACTACAAGGTAAAGGTATGGTTGAAGGTATGACTAATTGCACTCTGGATTTTGATTTCTGTGAACATTGCATATATGGTAAACAAAATCGAGTAAGATTCTCATCTGGTGCTACAAGAGCAAAGGGGATCTTAGATTTGATACACAATGATGTGTTTGGACCTGTTCTTGTTCTGTCACTTGGTAAATCTGTGTATTATGTTTCATTCATAGATGATTTATCAAGGAACACATGGATTTATTTTCTTAGAAAGAAATCTGAGGTATTTGATAAATTTAAAGAGTTTAAGGCTCTCGTAGAAAATCAGACAAGGAAGAAAATAAATGTATTTAGGACAGATAATGGTGGAGAATTCTGTGGAAATGAATTTGAAGAATTCTGTAAGAAGTGTGGTATAGCAAGGCAAAAGACTACTCCATACACACCTCAGCATAATGGAGTTGCAGAAAGGATGAACAGGACACTGATGGAAAAAGCAAGGAGCATGCTCAGCGGTGTCGAGTTAGGACAGGAATTCTGGGCAGAGGCAGTGGGTACAACATGTTACTTGGTCAATCGATCGCCTTCATCAGTGTTGGATGATAAAACTCCACATGAGGTATGGTCTGGAAAGAAACCCTCTCTTCAACATCTTAGAGTGTTTGGTTGTGATGCTTAAGCTAGATAAAAAGGATGAAAAGTGTATCTTTAATGGTTATAAAGGTGGTGTGAAAGTTTATAAGCTTTGGAACCCAGAAACCAAGAAGACTGTTTACAGTCGAGATGTTGTTTTCAGAGAGGTAAAATATGTCTCCAAATAGGAATTCCTAACAAGGATAGAAGAACCTGAGAAAATAGAGTTGGATTTGGATGATGCAAAATCTGAATCATCTGAAGAAGATGATGCAGAAGAAGAAGAACCTCATACCCCAATATTGAGGAGATCAATGAGGGAAAGAAGGCAACTAGAAAGGTATAGTGCACCTGATTTTCATTCTAATTTTGCTTTATCTATCATTGATGATGATCCTAGAACTGTTAGGGAAGCAGTGAATTCATAGAATAGTAAACTATGGAAGAAGGCCATGGTTGAAGAAATGGATGCCTTGGATAAGAATGAGGCATGGGATATAGTTGACTTGCCAGCTGGAAGAAAATCTGTTGGTAGAAAATGGTTGTTTAAGAAGAAGTTTAATGCGGAAGGTAAAGTGGAGAAATACAAAGATCGGCTAGTAGCAAAAGGTTATTCCTAGGTAGAGGGAATTGACTTTGGTGATATTTTTTCTCCTATTGCCAAGTTAACATCTATTAGATTTATTTTATCTATTGCTACCACTTTTGATCTTGAAGTGGAACAGATGGATGTGAAGACAACATTCCTACATGGGGATCTGGAAGAAGAAATCTACATGAAGCAACCAGAAGGCTTTGTAGTGAAGGGAAAGAAAGAGTTGGTCTGTAAGCTAAAGAAGTCACTATATGG
>JASDQU010104237.1:112299-124352 GCA_032191745.1 Picea mariana | reverse complement strand
AAGAAGGTGTTGTTGGAAAAGGTTGACACTTTGAAGAATGTTGTAGATTCATTGACAAAGTCTGTGAGCACAAAAAATTTCTCTTGGTGTAGAGTAACAATGGGCATTGTTTCCCTGGATTGTTGACTATATAATCACGTGGACCCCTGGATGCAAAGAAAACAACAAGTGGGAGAATGGAAACTTTCTCACATGGAGAATTGCATTGGTTATCTACATAGTCAAAAACATGTTCCAGGCTAATCAGAATGGTCTTCCAAGGTAGTTTGGGATTTACCCTCGACCATGTCATTTGTCCTACATGGCTACCACATGGACTATTTCACAACACCAACTCCGATAGACAAGTAGGTGTGTGTGATGGTGTGGCAGTGACATGTCCTCAAATATGGCACACCCCATTAGCAATCCTTCGATGGAAAGATTCTATGCAACCGAGAGATGAAATCACTCATATCAATGGTTCTGTCTCACTCAACACATATTAATCAATGGCTAGAAAAGGGTTAGACTCTCCCTCATCAGGAATTCAGGTTGCACAACCCAAACCTTTCTCTTTTGAATGTTTCCTTCCAACAACCTTACTCCTGATAGATCCATTAGATGGGAATAAAAGGGAATAATGGTCCCAATTCACTCGAAACCCCTAAACCATATGAAAATTAATGACCTCACCCAACTTCCCCATTCACTCACTAGGTGGGGTCCACAACAAGTTCAACAACTCAGATTTCATTAGGTGACTACTCGACAAATCAATGACCCACGTCCACTCAGGATTTTTTCCATCAGGAATTATCACCTTCCACAACCTTGTGGTTCGTCCAAACATTTCTTTCCAAACTAAATCTTTTCTGGCAAATCCGACAATCATCGACTCCCTAGATATAATGCTCATGAATCTCTCATATCTTAGATCCTCTCAGCAGTTAATTAGCCTCGCGACTCCGATGAGGTTCCCTATCGATCGGATCCATGGCAAGTTCAATGGCTCAGAACTCATCGATTGGGCTTCCAGACAGATCTATGGCTCTATTCCATTCATACTTTCACCTTTAGGATTTCTTCAACGGAAGTTCCTTTCACATGATCACCATGGATCTTTCTAAACATAACATTTCGATATGTTTAGAAGAACAGATCGTGACATGATCTACGGTCCATATCTCATTGGTTCAATCTCCTGGTGAATCAACGACTCTTTCCAACTTATAACAATCTCATTGGGAAGTCAATCATGGCCATGTTCATAGGATTTTTTGAATAACCCTCCTTCCGAAAGGATTCTTCCAATACTCATAACTCTGATGAATATTCAATATCAACTCTCCACACCAAATATATAGTTGAGGTTCTCTAAGGGTTAAGCAATGAACTCAAACAGGGGTACAAAACGGTTCAAGGAAACATACTTTTCTCCTTCTTGTCATTGTCTGCAATATTTTAACCCTGAATCCTTGGATCCTTGGCCCTCATCCTCAATAAAAAATAAATGCCTCCCAATGGCCCTCGAAGTGAATATTTTCTCATCCTATAAACTTTCCATTCAACAGCTTGGGGAAAACACAAAGTTACATGCCTCCATCAAACATCTTCATACATAGGCACCCCCAACATTCAATCAATATTAGAAAGAACCTCATATTACAAACAATATTTATATTTTATCATTCATTCGATATTTTAAGACTTCTTTTAAGAACATAATGCAATTCATATTCATTAACAAATATTTTCTAGATACATTAAGAAACACTTATCTATTTCAAGTCAAGCTTCAACCTGCCAACTGACTGAGGGTGAATGCCTTTCCACCCAACCATAGGCTATGTTGCACCTTTGATTTCTATGACAAGCCACCCTCGTGCTAGGCCATGATACCACCACAGGACTCTCTCAAGTTGGCTCTCAAGTCAAGGGTTTGGTTAGGAAGGTTACTCTCCTTCACTACATTGGAAACAACATAAATTCCCTCTTCCCACTAAGCCTAGGGTCTCCAAGAGCTTACCAGGTGCCTTCCCAGCTGGATTTCCTCTTCACAAGGAAGAATCTTCATTGATACCTAATCCCTTAGTGCCCTCTCGTTACCAGTGTCAGTTTCTTTCCAGCAAGCACCAACCCCCAATCCTCTCTACTCCAGTCTAAATCTAGGTATTCTCTGTTCCAATGTTGACCATGAGCATTCTAAGAATCTTCCTATTTTATTCAAAAACAATTCCTATCTTTCTCTGCTCTAGTGTGGCTTGTGTGCTCTCTCTTGATCTATCTTACTCATCCATGATACCACTCTACTTATGTGTCTTTTGTTACTTTGTTCCTCACATTTGCTCTGCCTCTTTCTTTCCCAATATGGGGCGTTCCTTTTCCCCTTAGGTTCCTCAACTTTCTTCTGTCAGAAGTATTCCTGAGAATCAAGCTCCCAAATCAAAGGGGAACCCCCATGGTACTTTTTCCTGACATCTTCAACCGACCCAGTCATCCTATGTGTACATTTCTAAAGGCAGTCATAACTACCCCCAATCTCCAGGTTTGATTCCATTAACGACATTAATTGTGAAAAGAGCTAAGAGGGTACTTCAGGCAGTTTATTAATTCAAGGTTATTTGGGTGGAGGTTTGGATTCTTGGTAAGAGAAGGCAATTCCCGTTCCCCCTCACTTCTTCCCACTCATGGTATCATGGTCAGTACTACTAGGCTTCCCCTTCAATTAATTGGTAAGTAATTTCATTAAACATAAAACACAATTACAGTGTTCATCACTTACAATCATGAAGTCTTAATCATAATTACTGACTTGGGGGAAAATGGGGTGTTACATTCCCCTTCCCCTTAAACGAAAAATCATCCTTGTTTTTTTTCCACCATATACACAGTTTTATACAAAAAGAAAGAACGAGTATGTCATTCTCATAGCATCCTCTAGTCCCCATGTGGCATCATCTGCTCCAAAGTGATTCCATTGCACCTTGACCTGCACGATGACTCAGTTCCAGAGTAATCTCTCTCTATTGTATAATATGCATTGAGGCTCAGGCTAGAATTCTCCCTCTCGTTCAACCTGTATCACATTCCAATCAATAACATGATTAGAATCATGACTATACTGCTTAAGTAAAGATACATGGAACACATTGTGATATTTAACAGTAGGTGGTAGAGCGAGTCTGTATGCTACTAACCCCACTCTTTCTAGGACTTCAAATGGTACAAAATGGCAGGGTGACAACTTGGCACAATTTCCCATTCTTAGGGAGATCCTCTTGGGTTTTGCCCTGATATACGCATGATCTCCCACCTTAAACTCCTTGTGAGTTATTTTATTATCTGCATAGTTTTTTTGTCTATGCTAGGCCACTTTTAGGTTTTTCTTAATTCTGATCACTTCATGTTGCATCTCTTTCAATAGGTCTAGTCCAAGTGTGATCTTGTCTATTGGATTGTCCCAACTAAATGGAACTCTATACTTCCTACCATACAGAGCCTCAAATGGGATCATCTTTAGTAACTCTTAATAGTCGTTATTGTAGGCAAATTCTACCAAGGGTAGATATTCTTCCCATTGCTTGGGTCAATGCATAACATCCATCCTTAACATATCTTCCAACACTCTATTTACCTGTTTGGTATGTCCATCTATTTGGGGATGGTAGGCTATGTTGAATGCTAATTGCATTCCAAATCTTGCAAATAATAGCTTCCAGAAATTCAAAGTAAAATTCACATCTCGTTCTGAAATAATGGTCTTGGGCATACCATGCAATCTAAAAAATTCCTTTATAAACACATCAACAACATCTATAGCTTTAAAAGTGGACTTTATTGGAATAAAATGAACCGTCTTGCTGAACTTATATTCCACTACTATGATTACATTGTGTTTCCTGGCTATTCCTGGCAACCCTATGATAAAGTCCATAGAGAAAATTTCCCACTTCCATTCCATAATTTACAATGGTTGCAACAATCCTACTGAGTGTTTGTTCTCAAACTTGACCTATTGGCACTCCATACACTTAGCAATATACTATGCAATATCATTTTTCATTATTGGCCAATAATACATTTGTCTTACTATTGTTATCATCTTTTGATAACCGGGATGACCCACATAAGGTCTCCTATGAAACTCATCCATTATGTGTTTTTTCAACGTTGTTGAATCACGTATATATAGATTGTTGTTACACATCAACAACCCATATATTGTGAGTTGATATTCCTCATAATTATTCCTTTGTGGTTCTTGCTGCAAGATTTATTTCATGAAACTAAAATTTTCATCACTTTGCAAGAGAATTATGATTCTATGTTTGATGTCAGATTCACACATGCTTATTGTTGCCAAGTGTATCGTCTGCACACTTCGACTGAGTGTGTCTGCCACTTGATTCTCCTTCCCTTTTATATGTTTGATTTTGAAATAAAACTCACTGATTAGTGCCATCCACATAACCTATCCAACATTCAATCCTAGTTGATCAAATAGGCATTTCAGTCCACAATGATTTATCATTAGGACAAATCTTCTTCCAAGAAGGTAATGCCTCCAAATATTTAAAGCGTGCACAATGGTTGCAAGCTCCAAGTCATGAGTAACATATCATTGCTCATACTCATTTAGTTTACTAGATTCATAACAAATCACATGTCCCTCTTGCATGAGAACCCCATCGAGTCCTTCCTTGCAAGCATTGATAGAGACTAAGAAATATTTTTCAAGGTCTATAATTTTTAAGACAAGGGCATTAGTTAAGAGGTGTTTCAGTCGTTGAAGGCTGGTCTCACACTCTGCTAACCATACAAACCTCACCACTTTTATCTGCAATGAGATGATGGGTTGAACGATCTTGGAAAATCCCTTAATAAATCTCCTAAGTATCTAGCTAATCCCATGAATGATATTACCTTAGATACATTCTAAGGCATTGACCAATCAATGATTTCCTTAATCTTTTCTAAATCCACGTCATCTCCATATTATGAACTTATGTGACCCAAATATTGGATCTCTTTCTGAAAGAAGTCACACTTGCTTTACTTGGTGTATAGCAGCAGGTGACATCCTAGAACCTGTAGCACCAACTTGAGATGTTCTTTGTGCTCCTCCTTGGTTTTAGAATATACCAGGATATCATCAACAAACACCGAGATGAACTTGTACAAATACTTTCTGAGAATGTTTTTCATGAAACAATTAAAGGAAGTCGGTGCATTGGTAAGCCCAAAAGGCACCACCGCAAATTTATAATGTTCATACCTCGTTCTAAAAGCGTCTTATGGATGTTTTCATCCTTGATTTTGACTTGGTGATATCCATATCTCAAGTCTATTTTATAAAATACTATGAGTCCTTTGAGTTGATAAAAAACATCATCAATCCTGGGTAGTGGGTACTTGTTTTTGAATGGTCATCTTGTTCAACTGTCGGTAGTTGATACCGAACTGCAAAGTACCATCATTTTTCTTTACAAATAACATTGGTGCTCCCCATGGGGACACACTCGACTGGATATACCCTATATCCATTATCTCCTTTAACTACACCTTTAATTCTAGCACCTCTGGTGTACTCATTATGTAGGGTACTTTAGATGTTGGTACCACTCCTGGTACGAGGTCTATGGAAAAATTAAGATCTCGCTTAGGAGGAATTCCGGGTACCTCCTCTGGAAATGCATCTTCAAATTACCACAACACTAGGTTATCCTCATTATTCATCTTACTACTCTTTGTTGCATTTAGCACTTGTATTGCATGCAAGCGACACCCCTTTTGACTAAAATTATTGAGTTAGCAATGACGATATTTTCCTCACCGATACAGGCTTCTGAATGTCCCTCAACACCCTCGTGTTGACTTCTCCATATTCACATTCTAAGGTATTTCCATGGTATTATAGTTTTTCTTTGTATACAACCAACTATTAGTACATCATATAACCCCAAAGTTAGGATATTTAAGGCTGCTTGAGTATACATTCCATTCATTTCAAATGGGCATGCTTTAATCATTTTTGTCACCTTTCGCTTAGTCCCTGTGGCTAGCTAAACTAACCATGATTTTTTCTCTGTAAGGCACATGCTTCAACAAATTGGGGAGAAACATAGCTAAGGTTAGAACTAAGGTCAATCAAAATAAAAATGGGTTGTTTGGAAATTATACCTCCCATCTCCACCACTGAATCTTGGTGGTCTGCTTGCTGATTCTCGACAACTGCATAGATTTGTGGCACATTCCTGGCCACATCATTAACGATAGTAATCGACTGAACATTGTGATTTCATTTGTTGTCATACTATCTATGAGGGAATTCCCTCAACATATTTTCTTCTCCACAACCCCAACATTATATAGGTAATTTCTTCTTCTCCTCTACTTTCTCCCTTACTTTCTTTGTTAGCATGTCCCATTTTGACATGGAAAATTTTGTTGGTGCATACTTCTAGTCCATTGACAGAACTGAGCACCTCTTTTTGGGGTTTTATATTTGGATGTTTGAATCCCTTCCTCTGAAATCCAAGATTATCCTTCCTCTTCCAATCCTTAAGAGGCTCTTTCCTATACTTGGATTGGTCATAACATCACGTGGCCTTTCTAATGGTGTCCTCTAGTGTCTTAGGCTCATCGAATTCAATCCTATCTTGATAGGACTATGGTAATATATTGAGTAAGCATTGAATCCTTGCTTTCTCATCCTTGAGGTTGGTAACATACCTCAAAAACTCCAAAAACATCTTGGCATAAGCATCCATGGTAAGTTGTCCTAGCTTATGTTCATGGAACTACTTAATCTTACCATCATAGTAATTTTATGATAAATATGCTTTCCTAAAATATTTCTCGAACTTTTTCCAGGTCATCTTACTTTCATTTAATCCCTTAACATCCTTGAGGTCTTCCCACCATATGGAAACTCCTCCATTGAAATTGAAATAGATGTATTTTCCTTTGTATTTTCTAAGTAATTATGTACCCGAAAATAATTCCTTGATCCTAGTAACCAAGCCTTGACCTCCTCTCCTTTCTTGATTTCTCCATCAAAGGTAGGAAACTTGTCCTTATTGAATTCCTTTGTTAGAGAACTCTGAGAGTGTCTCTTCTTTTTCTTGGGAATACTTGACCCAATTTCATTGCTAGACAACTCTTCCGTAGTGGTATTTCCATTGAATAACTCTGTGGAAGTGTCTACACTAGCTCTGCTTCTCTTAGCATCCAAATTTATTTTCCTAGAGGTACTCCTCCCTACATTACTGTGAGCTAGCCCATGCTTTTGAATATCCGATGGACTTTGCAACTTCTTAGACTATTATCATTCTGCATTATTAGTAGTTGGACCTTGTTGCAAATGCTTTTGATTCTTGGACAAACTCTGCAATAGTACTACATTTAATTATTCTTGCTCAAATTGATCTCTCATGAGCCTCTCATTCTCTTCTTTAAGACTTCTTGATGTGGCTACCAAATCTGGAGGGGTTTCTCTAGACCTCCTGCCATAAGATTCTTCATCTCAAAAATGTGAGGTCCCTTCCATACTGTGTTGCACCATTCACTTATGTTTCAGTTTTTCCTTCTCAATATCTCCTATGTGTTGAAACGGTAATTCACTATTAGCAAATCACATTTCAAATCATATGCAAAAAGACTCTTGGCCTTATCAAGGATTTAGTCTGCTTTAATAGTCCCAGACCAGGACTCTATTCATGTTTTCAACCATGTTTGAAAACTGTTGTTAGCACCCATTAGCATAATTAAATCATTCAACAGTAAAAACATAAACTTTCATAATGCAAGATATTACAAAATTCATCCATCCTTCTTGTCCCAATCAATCCTAGAGTCTTAACTCTGCTATGATACCACTCTGTAACACACCCGACCCCCTAAAACATACGTAGTGATGTCAAAATTCCTCTTTCCACTATGAATCTAATCTCTTATTTAATCCCAAGTATGGATACTTTCTCACATGGAACATTCCATCGATTATCTATGCAATTAGAGACATGTTCTAGGACAGTTAGAATGGCCTTCCAGGGTCTTTTGGGCTTTACCCTCGACCACATCATCTGTCCTACATGGATGCCACATGGACTCTTCCACGCCACCTGCTCTAACATACAGGTAGGTGTGTGCCCTAGTGTGGCAATGACATTTCCTCGGACATGGAACACCCCATTAGTAATCCTCTTGTGGAAATTTTCTATGCATTTTGTAGATGAACTCACTCGGATCGACAGTTCTGGATCACTTAGCGCAGATTAATCAATGGTTGGAAGCAGATCAAACTCTCCCTCATTAGGAATAAAGGTTGCACAACCCAATTTTTTTTCTTTCGAACGTTTCCTTTTGATAGCCTTACTCTCAACAGATCTAACATATGAGAATCAGAGGAAACAAAATTCTTGATTCACTTAGAACCCCTAAACCATACAACAGTTATCGACCTCACTCAACTTCCCAAATCACTTAATAGGTGGGTTCTATGGAAAGTTCAATGACACGGATCTCATCAGGTGACTCCTCAGAAAATAAACAACCCATGTTCACTCGATCTTGTTGCCATCGAGAAATATCACCTTCCACAACCTTGTGGTTCCTCTGAACATTTCTTTCGGAAATGGAGTTTTTTTGATAGATCCAACAGTGATCGGATCCTTCGATATAATGGTCAGGAATCTCTCGGATCTCAACTACGCTCAACAGGTAATTGTCCTCACAACTCTGATAGGGTTTCGTATCAACTTGGCCCACGGTAAGTTCAACAGCTTAGATCTCATCAGTCGAGCTTCTGGGAAGATTTATGGCTCTAGCCCATTTAGAATTTCACCTTCATGATTTTTTTAGTAAAATCTCCTTCCTTGTTCTCTTTGTAGATATTTTTGAATGACGCATTCTGACAAGTTTAGAGAAATGGCTCACGATGAGATCTATGGTCTAGATCTCATCAATTCGTCCTCACGATGAATTGACAACTCTTGTCAACTTAGAACAATCTTGTTGAGAATTTCATTGTGTCCATGTTCATGGGTTTTTCTGAACAACCCTCCTTCCAACAGGCTTCTTTTGATACTTAGATCTCCAATGAAAAATTGAGATAAACTCTTTGCACCAGATCTATGGTTGAGGTTCTCTTGAGGGTTAAACAAGGAACTCTGACAGAGGTACAAGACAATTCAAGGCAATAAACTTTTAGCCTTCTTGGCTTTGTTTGCAAGATTTTAACACTGAATCCTCAGACTCTTGGCCCTCATCCTCAATACATAGGCAGTGCCTCCCAACAACTCCCAAAGTGAATATTTTCTCATCCTGTAAACTTTTCATTCAACGACTCAGGGAAAACACAAGGTTAAAACCTGCATCAAACATCTTGATACACAGAGACTCCCACCAATCGATCAATCTTAGAAATAACCTCATATTACAAACAATATTTAGATTTTAGCATTCATTCAGTTTGTTAAAACTTCTTTTAAGAACATAAATAAATTCATATTCATTAGCAAATATTTGTCAGATACATTAAGAAACACTTCTCTGTTTCAGGTCAAACTTCAACCTGCCAACTGATTAAAGGTGAATGCATTTCCACCGAACTATAGGCTCTGTTTCACCTTTGCTTTCTATGACAAGCCACCCCCGTGCCAGGCCATGATATCACTAGGGGACTCTCAGGTGAAGGGTTTGGTCTAGAAGGTTACTCTCCTTCACTACATTGGGAACAACATAAATTCCCTCTTCCCACTGAGCCCAGGACCTCCACAAGCTTACCAGGTGCCTTCCCAGCTGGATTTCCTCTATGCAAGGGAGTCCCTTCACTGCTACAAAGTCCCTCAACTCCCTCCCTTTACTAGTGTCGGTTTCCTTCCAGCAAGGATCAACCCATGACCCTCTCTACTCCAGCTAGGATCTGGGTATTCCATGTTCCAATGTTGACCATAAGTATTTGAACAAGCTTCCCATTTTCTTCACAAAAACTTCCCAGTTTATCTTCTTTGGTCTAACTTGTATGCTCCTCTTAATCATCTGTGATACCATTGTACTTCTGCATCTTTTTTTCTTTTTTTACCTCATGTGTGCTCTACCTCTTCCTTTTTCGATTTGGAACATTCCTTTTCCCCTCAGGTTGCTCAACTTGCTTCTGTCACAAGCAACCTTAGGAGTGAAGCTCCCAAATCAAAGGGGCACCTCTATGGTACTCTTAGTTGACAACTTCATCCAACCTAGTCATCCTCCATGTACATTTTTGAAAGCAGTCATAATTGCCCCCAACCACCAGGTTTGATTCCATTAGAGAGATTTATTCTGAACAAGGTGAACAAGGTACATTGGGTAGGTTAGTCATTCAAGGCGATTTAGGTCGAGGTTGGGCTTCTTGGCAAGACAATGCAATTCCCATTCCCCCTCACCTCATGGTATCATGGCTAATACTGCCAGGATTCCCCTTCAATCAACTGGTAGGTTATTTCATTAAACATAAAACACAATTACAATGCCCATCAATTACAATCATGAAGTCTTAATCATAATTACAAACTTGGGGTAAAACGGGGCATGTTACACCTTTTTTTCCAGAAGAGTTGAACAATCATATCTTGGGTTATATGAAGATCTTTCACCTTGTCCTTGTGTGAGTTGAGTAGTACTCTCTCATCCTAGCCCTATATTAAGATATATTGGATAACTAGCCACCAACATGGTCAATGTAAGCAACAATGGATTAAGTGGAATAGCTAAGGAAAGAAGAGATGGATTTCTAATATTCCTAAGTTTACTCATTAGGTTTCTAATTTCACCTAAGCATTGAGTAATTTTAATGTATGGGTCTCTTAAAGGTTGTTTTAGAATCAAGGTTTTTCCCATTTTAATTGAATAAAATTATATTTAAACAATAACAAAAAAGAATATTAAAAACTATATAAATTTGATGATTTTACAAATATAAATATGAAACTATGGAAAACATACTTGAAAATGAGAGTTGGATGCAGTAGTTAAATTTGACTCGTTTTTAGTCAAATACATGCAATTTTTAATAGTGAATGTGAAGGGAAAATAAAAAAGTTGTTTGTATCCCCAATCAAATAAATTTTTCTGAAAGAAAGTTCTAAACCTTTACAAGAATATAATAATTACGAACTCAACATGCTATTTTAAAGGGTGAAAAGAATAACAATGGTTCCTCTCAACCATCCAAACTATATCCAATTGACATCATACATTCTAAATTTATATTATTAATAGCATTACTTTTTATATAAGAGTTATATTTGTTTTTTTATCACTCTTGGCTTTTTTTACGTTCTTTGTCTTATCTTTTATACATGCAATATTTGTGTTTTCTAAAAAACAATTCTAAGATAGAAGATAAGAATTTTCGAAAAAAATATTTTTAAATTTAAATTCCATGAAAATGAAAAATAGAGTTTATTATAAATTCAAATTGTTTTCTGTTACTTTAAATAATTAATTATAATTTTTATTTTTAATTTGAAAAAGAATTATTACTTTATGAAAAATTTATAAAATTATTTTTAATATTTATATAATAACCATCAAATTTTTTAAGTAGATTATTAAAAGTACAAGTATAACCTTTTATTTTTAGGATTTTTTTTCTCCTTGTTTATTATTAGAATTTTAGTATGTAATTGTTGATGAAATTGTAATTTTAGATTATTTAAATTGTAATTTAAAACAAGTACTCATGATATGCATCATAAGTGCCGCCAAGTATGAAGTATTAATTCTGTAAGATTCAACTTTTGACAGTATACATAAAAAACAAGAAATATTTATTATAATAATATTGGGGGAAGTGAAGGCAGCAATAAAACTTCAGAGTTTTTGGCCAATAAAATATTAGATAAATGAGATTTAAAATTTAAAATTAATCATTATTTTTAAAAACTTTAAATAAAGGAGTGTATATTTTATGGTCAATCATGAACTAATAAAAAGTCAAACCTAACTCAACACTATATACCATGCCTATAGACAAGTATAATAAGTAAATGGATTCAGCTTTAACAATAAGTCTAAATTTTTAGTCAAAT
>JASDQU010104237.1:43943-56070 GCA_032191745.1 Picea mariana | reverse complement strand
CAGTCCTCCCTAGCACCACCCTACCACCCTAAGATATAAATATTTGTTACTGAAATTTATTACAATGATACAATATTTATCAATGACTTACCAGTCTCATCATTGTTCTGCTACACTGCTCTTCTCTACCTACATCAATGTCTTCCTGCTCGCATCTTCTTGCGATTTCTGTTCTTCTACTTTGTCTCTGCATGCGCACCTCATCTTTCTTTTCATCTCTTAGATATGCATTTTTTTCTATGTCTTTCTTCTGCGCTTTATGCTCTGCTACACTGCTCTGCTCTGCCTACATCAATGTCTTCCTACTCGCATCTTCTTGCAATTTCTGTTCTTCTGCTCTGCCTACATCAGTGTCTTCCTGCTCGCATCTTCTTGCGATTTTTTTTCTTCTGCTCTGTCTCTGCATGCGCACTTCAACTTTCTCTTCATCTCTTAGATATGCATTTTGTTCTATGTATTTATTTTGCGTTTTATGATCTATGCACCATTTCCATTCTCTGCGCTACGCCTCTTCTGTGTGCTTCATCTCTTGCGCACAACCTACTTCTTCCCACATGAATAACTATCAAAATAAGCAAACAACTCTTCTCTGTTCTATGTATATTTATCATGCCAAGTCCTCTGCAAGATCATACACACAACTCTTCATCCTCTCTGGCAATTATACTGAGTCTGTTCTTCATCAGTGGCCGTTATGATGAGATTCTTTGGCTTCTCTAACAGTTACAGTCTTCGACACTTTTCCATCTGTCAATTGTCTCTATAATGAGTCTTCATTCCATTGGAAGTTACCTAGATACTCTTCATCTCCTCTGGTGATCACCCTGAAGCTCTTCGAATTCTCTGGCAGATACAATCACTCTATTCTGGCAGTCACAGAAAGAAACTCTGCGCACTCATCCCTTTGGCGCCTTTTCTCTTCCTGAGAAAACTTCACAGTGGGCGCTAGATTTTCTGGCTAATCCCCTTCCTTTCATGTGACCATAAGCTATGATCAGACACCTATCCAAAAGGTGCTTCGTGACTTCGCGTTTCTAATTTTCTGCTACAAGTCACCTTTATTTTCCCAACTCCCGAAATCTCGAGGTGGAGCCTAGCGACGTGCTAGCTCCTACCTTAACCTTTGCTGATGTGACCATGGGTGTGACCAAATGCCTATTCAAAGGGAGCTTCTCGATCTCGGTATAGTAAGCGCTAGCTCCATTTATCGATATGACCTTGGGCGATGATCTCATGTAACCACGTGATTGTGGGTGCGGCCAAAGGTGGTTTGAGGGAAACCCGCTTTTCACCCCGCAATTCACTACAAGCGTTCATGTGTCCTTTCTCCAAAACCATGGTTTCGATTGTGGCCCGCTCACAAAAAATTAAGACACGAGCATGTTTTGGCCCCGCAATGTGACGAGATCGTCGATCTCATGATATTGACGGTGCTCCTGAACTGATAGTTCAGATCTGTCCACTCAAGTCTATGGATCAGATATACCCTTCCTAAATCAACGACTGAGATTTACTTTGCGATCCGGGCTCCAGGAGTTTCAAATATCAGACCTCACTTTTCCCATATGCCAAACTTCTAGAGTTGACAATCCATTGACACATTTCCCTCTCGGATCAACCATCCTCATTCACTTCAAGAATTTGACCTTTCAACCAGATCAATGGCTCTTGGGTCCCCTTCTCGATCAATGGTTTATTTCACAGAAACAAATCAATGGTCAGATTTGATCCTTACACTCATCCTTTCATTGTTCAATCCGACGGCTAGGACTTAATCAAACATTGAGATGGATGACTGTCGGAACTTTTCCCTTCGGAACTTCAGGATTTTAACTTTTCAAACTTACACTATCCTTCCACTATACTATGATCAACAATTAAGAATACACCCGAAGTGATCTTTTAGATCAGACGACTCGTGTCCTTGTTGACGTGGTCTGTCACATGTCCTTGCTGAGGTGGTTTGCTGATGTGGGTGAGACTTGTAGGCAGAGTAGTGGAGTGTGGAGGCAGAGAATGGTAGTGGAGTGTGACGTTGGAGCGCGAAGGTGGTATGTATGAGTGGTTTAGTGGTTTACTCGGAGGGGGGTTTAGGCAGTAAGTGGTAATGAGTTAGGGGGGTCCGAGTTAACAGGAAGGTGACACGTATGAGGGTCCCACATGCAAAATACCACCAATTCGGACCCCCCCAGTTAAAGATAGAAAGGTCGGGGGGGGTCCAATATGCCCCATCGACCGTATATTTGAGAGCCCAATTATCATCCATTGAGATTAGTGCACCCTTCTTCTAACTTATCCTGCCCTTCCACTTTAGAATGATCTGATGACTGATGTTTTCTTCGGATGATCCGACAGTCGAGGATTTATTTTGTCTCTTCGGCTCTCCGGATTTTGTCGATTTCAAATCTCAAACTGACGAGTCCTTGCTGACGTGGTCTACCACATGTCCTTGCTGAGGTGGTTTGCTAACATGGGTGAGATGTGTAGGCAGAGTAGTGGAGGCAGAGCATGGTAGTGGAGTGTGACGTGTAGCGGGTAGTGGAGTGTGACGTCTAAGCGTGGAGGTGGTATGTATGAGTGGTTTGGTGGTTTACTCGGAGGGGGGGTTAGGTGGTAAGTGNCTGATGACTGATGTTTTCTTCGGATGATCCGACAGTCGAGGATTTATTTTGTCTCTTCGGCTCTCCGGATTTTGTCGATTTCAAATCTCAAACTGACGAGTGCTTGCTGACGTGGTCTACCACATGTCCTTGCTGAGGTGGTTTGCTAACATGGGTGAGATGTGTAGGCAGAGTAGTGGAGGCAAAGCATGGTAGTGGAGTGTGACGTGTAGCGGGTAGTGGAGTGTGACGTCTAAGCGTGGAGGTGGTATGTATGAGTGGTTTGGTGGTTTACTCGGAGGGGGGGTTAGGTGGTAAGTGGTAATGAGCGAGGGGGGTCTGAGTTAACAGAAAGGTGACACGTATGAGGGTCCCAAAAGGAAAATACCACCAACTTGGACCCCCCCCGGTTAAAGACAGAAAGATCGAGGGGTCCGATATGCCCTCTCGACAGTAGATCTGAGATCCCGATTATCAGTCGTTGATATTAGCACACCCTTCTTCTAACTTATCATGTCCTTCCACATTAGAATGATCTGACAACTGAAGTTTACTTCGAATGATCCGACGATCGAGGATTTATTTCGTCTCTCTGAAATTTGGGGATTTCAAATCTCAAACTGATGCTCTGGATCAGACGACCCCGATCCACTTCGGATGATTTGATGCTTGAGATATTCTTCAGATGATCTTATGCTTGATATCTTCTTCGGATGATCTGACGACTGCGATCTTCTTCGAATGATCCGATGGTCGACAATTTATTTCGGCTCTCCGGGCTTCAAGTATTTCAAATCTCAAACTAAAACTTCTCGAACTGATTTCTTCGGAGCGTAACCTCCTCACATATTTAGACCTGAACTAAATTTTGTTCGTCGATCATGTTCTTAGATCGATGGCTCGACCTATCCACGATGCTTCTTTTCTAGCTTATCATGTCCTTCCACTTAGAATGATCCAACGGTTGTCGATTTTTTGGGTATTTGAATTCTCAACCCTTTTTATCCCGCTTATCCTATCCTTCACTTGATTTGATCGGACGGTTGTTGGTCATCTGGATCGTTGATCCAACAGACACTGTCGCTCTCTCTCCTGAGATTTTGATCTCTCTAACTTAGAAGGTTTTCTAAGTGTTTAAGGGTCTTGACCTTTGCTCCTTCTGCGAGTCTTGATGACTTTGGGTCTCATCTGCGTTTCTGAAAAATGCTATCTCTCCTGAGCTTTGGCAATGAATTTAACCTCGGCCCTAGCACACACTTGTTCTATGCATGCAACTCTGCGCTATTCCTCTTGAGCTTGATTCCTTCTGCAAACTCATGGATTATAAGGAATCCTGTGCACGCTCCTTTTGCGAGTCCTGATGACTTTGGGTCTCATCTGCGTTTCTGAAAAATGATAGCTCTCCTAATCTTTGGAAATGAAGTTAACCTCAGCCCTGGCGCACACTTGTGCTCTGCGTGCAACTCTGCCTTTTGCAAACTCACAGATTCTAAGGAATCCTGAGCACGCTCCTTGTTGCCTTCATGATAACCTATAGCTATCTGGAAACTCCAACTCTCTGCCCTGTGCTCGTCCTCCTGAGCTTGTAGACAACAATTTCTCATGGTCTCGTCATTCCCGATGCTATCATTGTTTCTTTCCTGTTTGTTGCCATTGCTGCCAATATGCCATCATCGTTGTTGTTCTTGCCATCAATGACAAGCACACTCTGCCTGTGAACATGCCAACATTATATTGGGTGAATAATGTTTGAACGTTTTGACTGGGTATATGCCATAAATTGTGCATGACAAGCAAGTGATGAGGACTCAAACTAGGTAGCAGGTGATTCATCCCAACATAGGATTTTATTTCCTCCTTCACACCACTAATAAAACATTTCTTCAAATTAAAATTAGTGAACTTTTCTATTCTAACTTCCACGAACTTAAAAGAAACAATATACACCTCCACAATGCTTGTTTGACACAACCATGTAACTAGTGTCACAATATTAATAGATTCCTTTTCAAAGAAAGCAAAAATGACTCTCACAAATTTCTTCCATGCAATGTATCTTGAAGATGATTTCTTATGTAATTTCTACCATTGCCAACATTCTCTATGTAGATATAAAACTCATATTCTAAGTTTCCACTGGGCATCCCCTATAGCATGGAGGGAAAAGTAGTGCTCCATCTAGTCAACCCATCCTCTCAAATATGATCCATCAAACGTATTCAGATCTACCTTAGGTAATTGATTTATCATATTGGGGGAACATTTGGGAAAGGGGTTGCATTTGGAGATCCTTCACTAGTGGAACATTCACTACTATTTTGCTTACCCTCTACCCTCTCAAGTTTATTAAAACAAAGTAACAGTTGGTCATTGCCAATATTCATGTGGGTTTGAATTTTGTCCTAGGATACATCAATTGTGTATGTGAGTGACTCGATTGCTAATATTTTCATTCATTATGTCTTCCATGGTGGATATGTTTCTAGTGAGTCATGGGACCACAAACACCATCTACAGGGTTATCAAGGAAACAGACCAACAAAACCAATATCATGAGAAGATGTTGTTGATATAGGCCACCAATAAGGGTTTGGTCCAACTTGGGCCAACAAGGTCCACTCAAAGGGTTACTTAAGAGCTATATCAACATAATTAGTGACACTAGAGTCTTTTTAGACAAGTCTCCCACTACAACCTGTCTTAATTAGATCTATTTTTTTATATATGTAATCATAGTATTTACTAAGTATCTACTCCTGCAAGTATCATTATATTGATGAAATTCTCAAATTCTATGTATTCCAAAGATTATATAAGAATTTTGATGTTTATGCTACAAAGGTTAGGGTTTTGCAGGGTCCTAAGTGCAAAGAAGTGTCAAGTGTTACAACTCTTTGATATAGTTGAGTTTTTCCAACAATCGTACTCATATGATCTTTCATGATGCTAACTAAGGAAGATAGATTATACCCATAGCCATACAACCCGATTCCCTAGTATGCGAGAGTGATTTCCTTGAAGCCCATGCACAATGCACTATAGCAAGAAGATGATTGACAAGTTTATATAAGAATGGTTTGATATACATTTAGAAAAAATTCAATATGCTTGAGAATATGTGGAAGATTGAATATGTATTATATTCTATGTAATATAGTATTATTCACTAGGGGCCAACAAAAGTGTAGAAGGACATCCAAGTAAATAACCATGCTTGTATTCTTGCATGTATGCTTCCCAATTGCACTTTCAGCTACTAAACATTATATCTCTATATTTAAGAATGATAAAACACGTTTCAAACCTTAAAAAAAAATTCTCTAAAAATTGGATGCATGTTGGGTTCTCTAAAAATCAATTTGCACACTCTAAACTCAAATTAAGATCATTCCGCCATTTCTTCATGTTAAATATGCGCCACGTAGAAAAAATAGCATATCCCTTGCTTTTTGTATTTATTTTAATATGTATTCTTAGATGTAAAGAAGTACATATATATCTATAACCACAAAAGTGTTGATATATAAACATTTTCTGCATAATCTAAAATAACAATTACATATTTATTTATTTTTTATTTGAGTTTTGTCGATTTGTTTCATGCTAGCAAGCTTGTGGACATTTACTACGGAGTTTTATGCATTTGTTCAATACCATAAATACCATAAATACGTTTGACCTTCTTATTAAAAATTGGTGTGAATTTTATTTCCTACCATGTCCCTATTTTTTATTTTGTCAATTAAATTAAATTTTTATTTTTTAAGTGGTGAAAATTACTATAATTTAGTTATAAATTTTGTCACTAAAAAAATTACTATTTAAAATAACTTGTTAGTGGTTMTTAAGGGATAGAATTATACTTATGCAAAATATTTGAGTAATAGGTCATTAACCTATTTTCTTATTAATAAAAAGTAATTTTAAATTTAAYCTAAATAGTATTTGAAAAGAGCCAATATCCCTACTATCCTTTTTTAAAAAATATAGCAATAAAATCATCTACTTTTAAGTAGCATCTAACTTTGGTATTATAGATCAAATCATTAMCATTACAATTTAACCTTTTACCTAGAAAAAAATCAAATTTAACAATACCATTATGGGTGAGTGCACAAAGTTGATAGATGATAAAGTGGCAATGTTGTGAGAAGGAAAAATTGAAATTTAGGAATTTACCAACATCAAGTTTCACTATGGAGCTCATGGAGCTCATGAGAATTTGTACTTATCTTAACAAGGTTTATTTTTTTCTTTACACTTGTCAAGACAGAGAAATAATTTTGATCTTCTAGATTAGGGTTGATTGCCTTTTTGTAATATCTTAAATTTTGTTTTCCTCTAACTCTTTATCACACTACATTTTTTTCCTAAAATTTTTATTTAATAGTATTTTTAATAATATCTTTATTTTGCAAAGTGATATGTTCCTTTATTTGAAGTGTGGTTGAATGGTGGAAACCTTCTTCATTGCCAAGCCTAGTTTGAAAAAAAACAATTAAATTTAAATTTAAAATTCAAGTTTTGGAAGTTTAAAGGTTTTATTTTTATCATTTAAAATAATGAAAATGAGAATTGGTGTGTGTGTTTTATTTGGATATTGTGAAAATTATTTTGAATATGATGAAATTACAAATATTATATGTTAATATTGCATAACTTTATGAATTTGATGAAATTACAAATATTATATGTTAATATTGCATAATTTTATTAAGGATATCAAATAAAGTTAAATTTATTTTTCTATTCTATTTAAAAGATGAGAAATCAAAAAATTAATAAACTTAAAATATTTAACCTCCTTCCATTTATGTTCTTATAACTTTTTTAAATAACTATAAATTATAACCTATGTTGCAGAAGTGTTCGAAACCACTAATGTATCGAGATAATGATAAAATTGAAGGTCAAACAAGGACAATGTTAATAACCACTAATGTATCGAGATAATGATAAAATTTAATGTCAAACAAGGACAACGTTAATCTAGGACAACCATGTTCCTGTTGCAACAAGCAAAAACTACAATATCGAAATTACTAATTTAATTTGTTTTAATAATTATATGAATATATTTAACACAATATTGAAAGTTTAACATCCATAAAGATTTGATTAGAAAATGATAAACAAAATTAAAAATACATATATAAAGTTTTAACATCTTTTAAAAATTAAACTTTACATATATAAACTTCAAACATCTTTGTAAATTCGAAGCATTATTCTTGTTCTGATTTTCCAAGAAGGAAATTTCTCCATTATATTAGTAAATATAACTTAACATATCGAAGATCACATTACTTCTTCATTGTGACCAATACCTGTGTCATAGAAAACTACAGCCAAAGTGGCCACAAAATATACAAAAACCAAGATAATAGTCTCATAAAAAACAGTACATACAATAAGTAGCTACCATGACCTATACATAAGTCCCGATTAGGAGAGGGAGATGAAATAGAAAATACCCTCTAGATATTTTCCACTTTTAATGATGATAAGGAAATAAGAAAACCACAAATTTATACACAGGTATTTTTGGTCAACATGACCCTGGAAAAACCCCCATGGGGAAAACCAGTTTGGAGAGGAAAGTTATTATGGAGTTTAAAGGRAAAATTACAGCAAGGAAAATCAACCAACTTAGCTCTAGTTGATTGTACAAAGTTCCTTGTAGAAAGTGCTAGTAGTCCCTTGAACAATGCATCCTTTCCTCTTGATGAAGTGTGCCCTTTCTWGTGGATGCATGTCGGCTTGAGTTTTGTGCCCCTTTTGTTGCTAGCTACCTTGAGATATGTGCCCCCTTTGCTACTTGCTACCTTGAAGTGTGCCCTTTCACTTGATGAGTGTGCCCCTCTTGGTGCGCCCACCTTACTAGTGCGCCCTTCCCTTAACCTTGTGTTCCCTTCTCCATGAATGCACCTCTCCCAAGCTTGTGTGCCCTCTTCTCAAGGTGCGCCGCTCTTGCCTTAGCCTCTTCTACAAAATTTTTATCCTCTCCTCTCTTCTCTTCACTCATATCTCAAAGTGAATAATGAAATCCCTTTTTCCCTCCTTCTTTAGCTTTAACCTCATCCTTAGGCTAACCTAGGAACCAATGGTCAAGATTAGATCCAGGCTGTTATAACCCTATATTTCATAGGATCATAGGGTGAATGAGATTTTGTCCTTCAGAGATGTTATGTGGTAAATGATATTCCATCCTGCAAATAATTTCCCAAAGGAAGAGGGGGAAAGAAAACATCAGCAGGGTCAGCACAGTCGAAATACCCCTTGATTGGTTAGATTGGGTTAAATTTGGCATAAAATGTGAAAGTATGGTGTAAAAAGGATAAAATTAAGCCTAGAGCTACCTGACACATACTTTTTATCCTAATTTTATTGGGCAATAAGACATTTTGTCTTGTAGCGCGTAAGTCTCTTGCTAATCTCCTCGACGACACCCATCGCACTCAAATCGACGGCCCTCGATACATTTCAGACCCCCTTGACATTTCTACCTTTAACGGTGGGAGGGGGGAGTCTGGAATGGTGGTTTTCCCTGGGCAGGCCCTACCTAATCCCTCCTAATCCCTCTTACCATCTACCCCCCCTCTAGAATCCTGCCAAACCTCCACTCCAATACCACTTGCGCTCTTGCTTACACATGTCTTCCACTCACCTTATCTCTTTCTCATGCTGCTCTCCTCCATGCTCCTGTTACCTTTCTCCTTTCGCCACTTGTCCTCCAACCTATCACATCCACTCACCCTTCTGCTCACTCTCTAATCTACACATCACCTCCCAATTACCCGTCATCTCCCGCTTACATGTACCTTCCTTTCTCTACCGTGTGCACTCCCATCCACTCTTCCCCTCTCATCTATCGCCACTTATCCCCTCTTTCCCTACACGTCACCTCCCTCCTCCACACACTTTCGCCTACATATCATCTATCCCTGTGGCTTACACTCCTTCATCTACTCATCCCATCTCCACTGGACACTTGCCCCCACGTCATCCTATACATAATCACTTTCCTCCTCCCAAAACAGTTTTTGACCAGTGATGAGGCAATTTACCGGATAACCAAGGTGAATTTTGAGAAACCAAAAGAGGTTTTTTCTCAAAACAGACCAAGGAAAAATAACCTTTTTCATTTTTTCTACAAGTGTCATGGATTGGGAGAATCGAGAGCATATTTGGGGTCTATTTTCAGGATTTATTTGTTGCCTATCTTAAATATCTTCTTCAAACATAGATCTCGGACATATGGAGAGTAATTTCTTAAAACTGAGAGAGGTCTTTACTCATAACAAGATAATCTACAAAAACTGCCCCCGGATTTTACACAACTATCACATATTGTGAGATTCAAAGACCCCTTTGGACCCCATTTTTCAGAATTTTGGGGGAAAAGAGTCAAAAGGATAGATGGCAAAGAGTAGAAATTGAAGGCACATATCACCCACAGATCCCATCAAAATAGTGCCAGATATCTGAATGAATCTCAACAAACCTCTATGATTGTAATAGTTAGTTTAGATTTTTCTTAAAATAAATCCTGCTCATTTATGACTGGATGATTGCAAATAACTTATAAATACTTTTGATTTCGAGGTATTGGGGGTTGATCAGTTGGGACCTTTTTGGAGGATGGAACTAATTTTGTAAAGGAGCTCACAGAGTCTCCATGGATCAAATTTTAGTAATATAGTTGTAGCATTACAGGATTCTTGTGTCAGTTTCATTGGTGAAGCAACCTCCCTGTTAATTTTTTTCTTATGTTTACCATATCGTTTTCTACATTCTGAATTATTTTAAGGAGATAAAAGGACATAATTGGTTTAAATGTACCCTTTGTCACTTGCTTGGAATAATTTATGTGTTTTCCATTGAATATTAACCTCAAAATTCTTAGGTGCTTTGTTTTTAATCAGATTTCTTTACCTGTTCCATMTTTTCCATGCATTAAATCTTGAAGATCCAGTGAATTTGCCTACCTTGCCCTACAATATTAGCCTGTTAAGACCTGGTTTTTTGTCAATTCCGAACTGTGACTCTATTTTCCCCCAACCAAATAATTCAAAACAAACAAACAACCTTGTACTTTCTAACTAGCCTAACATTCTAATCCAAACAAAGATAAATCATACAGATAAATCCCTCTCTGAGTCTTGGAGGGATAGATCCTTGACTCTAAAGTGGTTTTGTAGATACCTCTGCCCATTTCTTCTTCAGCCTAAGAAATTGCAGAGTGATGACATAGTGGCGATTGTTATCGCACAGTTTGTAGCTAGGAGAAGAGGCTATAAGATAGAAGGCCAAACTGGCGTAACATGAACCAATCCCACCCAATGTCACCTCAATGGGATGATTCTTTCTCTTTAGAGAGGTTAGGCCCAAGGGAGATGTCCTTGGTGACCTGGGGTTTTGAAGAGGCAAAAGGCTAATAAGACCAAGATAAGGTTTCCCCCTTCACAAGTCACCACCCAAACAGATAGTTCGGCCAAAGGCCAATAATGAAACAAAACCCCTAAATAAGTGTACCTGCCTAGAACAAAGCAACAACAAACTGATATGTGCAATATATTCAATGGGTTAGTACTTCATAAGATTATCTGATAAATATATAAGCAAAATGGCAATAAATGTTGACGAAGTCAATGTTTATCAATAGCAATGAAAATTTATAACACTTCACCAATATTAGAACAATGTAGCATTCAATGTAACTAATCAACACCTTATTCAATTAATTCTTGAACCATCATTCAATTGCTTTTAAAACCAAACGTTGCTGCTTTAAAGATGAAATAACCAATGATGATGTCATCAACTAGGGTTAGAGTAGTTAGGGTTTGAAATTCAAAGATTTTTGAGAGTGTTGTGATCAACGTTTCACTTCAACATTGGGGGACTTTAGATCAGTGCCTTAGGGTTTAATGGAGTCAAAGGTGAAGGATGCAAGAGTTGAAGGATGGAAAATTTCAAGGACTAGAGGGAAGATTTTTGAGGTGTTGCTAAGGCAAGGCCTCAAAATCAAAACCCTAAGGGAGAGAGGTTCACTTCGGTGTTGCTACAACAAGGCCTCATGCTCTCTCCTCCTTCCCGGCAAACGACTACCTCAAGAATAAACTATATAACCAAAACAAGAGGGCTTGATGAGATAAGGTGTTGCTACAACAAGGTCTTTCAGCAAACCCTAGAAAGAGTACGGCCCTAGTGTAGTAAACCTAGTCCAGGGATGTCTCATTCTTCTTGGCTTCAAAAAAGTATGGCTAGCAAAGAGGAAGAGGAAATAGGAGTGTAGCTATGGCTAGGCTCTTTATTTCCTCAACAATGGCTAAAGATTTCTTTATGAGGCGACATGAGACAATGACCTACTTGTGTGCTTGTCCCCTAGGGTTTTGATTCAGAAATATTCATAAACATATGCAAGAAATTAAACTACAACCATTCAATCAAGAAGTTTTGCAGAAAAATACTTACAATTCACCAAGAAATAACCATGCAAACCCTAGTTGTAACACCTTCCTTCA
>JASDQU010104237.1:8792-26332 GCA_032191745.1 Picea mariana | reverse complement strand
GACACTTTCCCCCACATCATCCTATACGTAATCACGTTCCTCCTCCCAAAACAATTTTTGACCAGTGATCTTCCGAGGAAATTTCCAAGATATCCAAGGTCAATTTTGAGAAACCAAAAGAGGTTTTTTCTCAAAATGGACCAAGGAAAAATAAAATTTCCAGTTTTTCTACATGTGTCAGGGATTGGTAGAATCGAGAGCATATTTGGGGTTTATTTTCAGGATTTATTTTCTCCCTATCTTACATATCTTCTTGAAATGCAGATACCAGAAAAATGGAGAGGAATTTCATAAATCCGAGAGAGGTTTTTACTCAGAACAAGCTGATCTACAAAAACCTCCCCTGGATTTTACACAGCTATCACATATTGTGAGATTCGAAGACCCCTTTGAACCCCATTTTTCATAATTTTGGGGGCAAAGAGTCAAAAGGACAGATGGAAAAGAGCAGAAATTGAAGGCACAGATCACCCACAGATCCCATCAAAATAGTGCCAGATCTCTAAATGAATCTCAACAAACCTCTATGATTGTAATAGTTAGTTTAGATTTTTCTTAAGATAAATCATGCTCATTTATTACAGGATGATTGTAAACAACTTATAAATATTTCTAATTTCGAGGTATTGTGGGTTGATCAGTTGGGATCTTTTTGAAGGATGGAAATAATTTTGTAAATGAATTCATAGAGTCTCCATGGATCAAATTTCAGTAATACAGTTGCAGCATTACAGGATTATTGTGTCAGTTTCATTGGTGAAGTAACCTCCTTGTTAATTGTTTTCTTCTGTTTACCATATTGTTTTCTACATTCTGAATTATTTTAAGGAGATAAAAGGACATAATTGGTTTAAATGTACCCTCTGTAACTTGCTTGGAATAATTTTTGTGTTTTCCACTAAAGATTAACCTCAGAATTCTTACTTGCTCTGTTTTTAATCAGATTTATTTACCTGTTCCATCTTTTCCATGCATTAAATCTTGAAGATCCAGTGAATTTTCTTACCCTGCCTTGCAATTTTAGCTTGTTAAGACCTGGTTTTTGATCAATTTTTAACTATGACTCCATTTTCCCAATGGCCCATTTTCCCCTGTTCCAACCAAATAATTCAAAACAAACAAACAACCCTGTGCTTTCTAACTAGCCTAACATTCTAATCCAAACAAAGCTAAATCATACAAAGAGAACCCTCTTTAAGTCTTGGAGGGCTAGATCCTTGACTCCAAAGTGTTTTTGTAGTTACCTCTGCCCATTTCTTCTTTAGCCTGAGAAATTACAGAGTGATAACACAGGCCAACCAAGATCAAAGGTTGATATTAAATCTCCCCTTTTACTTAAGTTCCTAAGTCACTTTGTGACTTAAGTGCTAATAAAGTCGCTTTGACTTTATAACATAAAGTAAAGTGGGTTGAGGGTCACTTTTTCCCCCTTTTGTGCTAGACACTCAATAAAACAAGGGGACCACTTTCTAAGGTATCCAAAACTCAACACTCCCTCTTACCGAGGAAAGTGTTCTTCACCACTCCCATCTTGTCTCTGAAGTMGACATGTTTTCTCCTTGGCAGGGACTTGGTGAGAATGCTTGCAATCTGCTCATYAGTCAGAATATACTCAAGTCGAACTGCCCCTCTCTGAATCCAATCTAGAATGAATTGGTATATGGTCTCTATGTGTTTYGAATTGGCATGAAACACTGGATTCTTAGAGAATTTGATGCCACTCTGATTATTGTAGTGAATAACTGTAGACCTCAACGCATGACCAAATAGAAAAAACAACAACTTGTGAAGCCAAATGGCCTCGCAACTGGCCTGACCAACTTCCATGTACTCTTCCTCAGCATAAGTCAATTMYACTAACCTATATTTCCGGMTGAATCAAGAAACAATTGTTGATCCCAACCTGAAACAACACCCTAAAGTGCTCTTCCCATCAACTGCACATCTTGCCCAGTCTGAGTCTGTGTAACCAATCAACCCAACCCCATCACCTCTAACATAGTCCAATTCATAATCCATTGATCTTGCATTGTACCTCAAAACATGTTTTTCTCTTATCTAATGAACACTCCTAGGCTCCACCATGTATTGGCTAAGAGTGTTCACAGAAAATAATAATAATAAAAATAAAAATATCTAGTCTAGTGTTGACCAGATACATCAAAGAACCAATCAACTAATGGTATCTCGTGGCATCCACCAACTTGGAATCAGAATCACTAAGCTTCTTCCAGTTGGTGACCATAGGTGTCGACATGGGTCTGCAACTCTCCATTTGAAATCTATTCAGAATATTTGTTGCATACTTCCCATGTCCCAGAAAGATGTGTCCATCCTCCTGTCGAACCTCCATGCCCAAGAAATAGTGCATTAGTCAAATTTCCTTCATCTCAAACTCTGATGGAAGACCCTGCTTGCAATCAACTATGAGATGCTCCCCTCTAGTGATGAACAAATCATCAACATATATGATAAGAATGAGTGTATCCTCTCCCTGAATGATGTAATAGAGGTTCGGATCTGCCTCACTCTTCTCAAAACCTTACCTAGCAATTGTCTTTCTTTCCTTCTTCTTTTTTCAACATTGTACTTTGAGGGGGGGTTTCCCATGAAGTTTTACCTATTTCCTCATTTTCCAATGTTCATTGATTAGATGCATTGTAAAATGGTTTCCTAACATGGCTTCTTTCTGGGACCCATTCATTACATTTACTGCCTGGTAGTGTTCAGGGGGGGTGTTGGAGATATTACACACCCAACTACTATTTATTTTTCCTAAGTTTACTAGACTAAGTTGAGGGTACCACCCATAGATGAGAATATTCTCCCCTGATAATTATCCCCACTAAAATAGGGTGCCACCTCTTCTTTAGTCTTGACTCGGTTACACTTCAGTTAGACTAGTGGAGTAGATTCATGCATGGCAACCTCGACATCATAACTAAGTGTTGCATGCACACTTGGATATCATCACTAGGAGGTCACACCTACGCCGGGATCATCACTAGGAAGGTGCCACACATGTTCATGCATGATTCTCTCATCGCTCCACTAGTGATTATCCAATCCACTAATGACTAGGACTAGGTGGTAGTTCAATCCAGAGTCTGTCAGTAGGTGTTCACATATCTCTAGATCACTGCTATGGTGCATTATTTTTCTTATTTAGAGTATATCATGTGTATTTTTACCATTCTCTCATTCGGTTAATACAATTCTTTATTCATTTCTCTCTTCTCTTCTCTCTCTCTCAATTTGCAAACTTTGTATGAATTATTGGTAGCTAGATTCATTGTGAAGGCTTATCACCAATTCTACATTTATACACCACATGCTTTCTTTGAAGTTTATTCCTCTTCAACAATCTACAATTTTTTTATTTGTTTCATATCAGGTTATACCCAATCTCCAACATCTCCTCCAATGTTCATAATACAAATAATCCTTCAACTAGTTACTCGGATTCATGGAGTATACCATCATTGAAGATATTGAAAAAATAAAATCCAATATTTCAATCCTCAATATATGCAAAATATTACATAAATGCAATTTACTACTGAATGCATTGAATGACATAGATCCACATCCAACACCCGTTGCTAGAAATGTTAATAAAATAGTAGGTAATAATCTGCAGAATGCCACAATCAATGCTACTTTTTTGGGAAAATAGTCCAAATATTAACTCCTTTCTTATTGAACTTCAAAATATTCAATCAAAATGTGCATAATTGCTTGGTAGACTCAAATTTAAAGTGTCTTTAAATTGTATATCCTATTCCATCTGTAGAAAATTGATCCCAACACCAATGAAGTCTCCAACTCATATCCTTCATCTTAACAGATCATAAGTTAAGGTCATTGATGAACTAAAGGATGTTCTCATCCCAATAGCTTCCAACCCAAAATTTCATCAAATAATCGAAATCAGTGTAGTAGACATGCCTTAGGCTTATGGCCTTTACTTAATATGGATTAGTCACAAAACTCCAAGGTTATTTCACATCCGATTGGTGACACTTATGGATTCCATGGAATGGATAGCCAAACAAGATAAATATTAACTAAGATATATATATGAAACATATGGTGACTGATCTCAATGAAATAAATGATCTTTCGTCTTCTGATTTTCCAATTCTTAGAAATTATTCTATAGATTCTTACTTCAATAATTTCATCACTAAAAATTCTGACATAGCTAAAAATATGCAATCAGAATTTCCTCTGTAAAAATATAACTCTTGAGAAGAAGGTTGTAACGCTAGTTCTGTAAATTATGTAAACTCCATTCCCTCAAATAATATAAATTCTATATATGTAAGTAAAATAGTTCTTAGAGATTCCCTTGACATTTGAACTTTATTTTTCAATGAATTTAAATGCCAAGAGGGAGTTGGAGTTGGTTTCCTTTTGATAGATCCCAATGGTAAGCGTATTTTTCTTTCATGTAGGTTAGATTTCAATTGTACTGACAATACAGTTGAATATGAAGCACTTGTACAAGGCCTGAGGAAATCCATCGAATTAAAAATAAAAGTGATTGGGGATTCAAAAATAATCATTATGCAAATAAAAAACACAATACATTGTAATTCATCACACTTAAATGATTATCAGTAGGAAGCATACAGATTAATTGACAACTTTGATGCTCTTAACATTTCTTTTGTTCCACACTCCAATAATCTAGTAGTTGATTATCTAGCTATCATTGCCTCTAGACTGTCTCCATTGGAAGACTTTGAGGCCATCATATTTTCAATTGAGCTACTCTATAGACCTTCTCTTTCAAATAATATCACAAACTGGAAGGTGTTTGGTGGTGATGACCAAGTCATTGAATTTCTTACATGTGGAGAGAGTTTGAAAGATTCAGCGATCGATGATGAAGAGTATCAAGCAAGTCTAGGATGTGACAAGGAACGGTCTACTAAAACAAAAGAACATACTATGCCTAAGGGTGTAGTTAATATACAAAAATTATTTGATTTGAAAAACCAATTTAAAATATCGTAAAACATGAAAATTAACAGTTCCACTTTAGTTTATGAGACAACCAATCTAGGAATTGAAGAAAACCTCAAAAACATAAATCTTGATAAAGGATGATCTAAATAGGAGAGGAAATCTTACACAAAATTGTTTAGATCCTTTCAGGATGTGTTCGCATGAACATATGATGACCTCAAAACATACAATATGTGCATTGTCCAATACACCATTCCAATGAAGAAGGATGTAAAACCATTTCAATAGAAACTTCATAAGATGCATCCTTCTCTCGAGCCCCAAGTGTAGAAGGCATTGAAAAAACTTATTGCTTCGAAAATTATCTTTCAAGTCCGACATTCTACCTAGGTATCCAACCTAGTACCAGTCGAGAAGAAGACTAGAGAGATTCATCTATGTGTTGACTTCCAGAACTCGAGTAAATCTTCCCAGAAGGACAATTACCCATTATGAACTTGAAGGAAAAAAGGACTTTATGTTTAAAGTSTACCGAAKACAAGCTTATTAATGGCGTTATTTTCTAAAAGAACGAAGGTGTATTTCTTGTATGCTTGGAAAAGGATGATGTTGAAAAGATTTAGAAAGGTTTCCATGATGGGCTAGTTGGATGTCATTTCACTGGTGAAACCACATCTCACAYGATTTTGAGAGATAGAAACTACTAGCCTACTCTCTTTGGAGATGCTCACACTTATGTATGAAACTGTAAAACCTACCAACTAAGCATGGGAAGAGAAAATAAAGCATTGATACCCTTGAAAAATGTCTCAATATTTACAACTTTTGAGCAATGGGTCATTAATATTATAGGAGAGATCAACCCACATTCATTGAATCAACACAAGTATATACTAACTGGGATGGATTATTTATGTGGTGGGTTGAGAATGTGCCATTGACACAAGTGAATGAAAGGGTGGTTACCCAATACCTAGAGCATCATTTGATCACCTAGTTTTGTTTTCCTTCAATCATTATGTTCAACAACGCTTTGTSTTTTTTTGTTCTTCATTACTATMTGAATTCTCTTTAGATCAAGRAATTATTCTTAGAAATTTAGATAATTATTACTCACATGTTAATGGAGTAGGTAAGTCAACAAATTAGAATTTGATTAATATTCTTAAAAAAATTGTAGCTCAGAACCATAGAAACTGACATAATTCTTTGTCCAATGCTCTTTGGGTTGATAGAGTCACACCTAAAAAACATTGGGAATTTATCCTTACTATTTGTCTTACACGCAAGAAGTGATTCTTCCACCAAACGTTTTCTTGCCATCATTACAATTGTCCCAAGCTTCAAGGGGTCAACCTTCTTCTTCCCTCCAAAATATAATTTATACATTGATTATGTTGGAAGAGGAAAGGGAGAAAGCTAAACATAAATTTGAAACTCATCAGTAAATCATAAAAAGATGGCTCAAAAAACATAAGGTTGGTGCCAAAGCATTTTAGATAGGTGATATGGTCCTTAAATGGGATAGAGTCAACAAGCCTAAAGGAAATCATACTAAATTTCATCATTTATGGCTTGATCCTTACCAGATTGTAGAACAAATAGGAACTTGAACATACATGTTGCAAATCCTAGAAGGTGAACTTGATTCATTTATTGTTAATGGACAAATTCTTAAGCGTTATTTGACCTCTCTTTTTTCACGAGCAATCAAAAGTATACAAATCTGTTACTTCTTTTTTAAACAAATTTTGATTTTATATTTATTTCATTCAATCACCTTTTAGGTATGTTGAGTTTTTGACACCTGGTGAAATAAGGAACCTATTTCTTTGTTGCACACTTGATTCTTTCTTTTATCAAAACTAAAGAGAGTCAGCTATGAACTAAACAAGGAGGTAGAGAGTGACTTATAGTTTCATTCATAGGAAATTCTAGAAACATTCAATTCTTTTGTCAATGGGAGGACTAATTGTTACTAATAATGAATGGTCAATAGGTCATAATATTTATAAGGATGACCTAATTAATGAGGAGAGATTGATGGATGTCATTCTTCTCTTGATGGGATAATTATAATGCCTAAGTACTTAATTCATATCTTTACCAATAGATATCATCCTCAGAAGCTTAAAGGATTTGTTTCACCTTATTCTCTTCTACTTAAAAGATATAATGGAAAGAATAATTAAATTTAAAAAGAATAAAAGAAAAGAAAAATATTAAAAAAAAGGGTACAAAGAACATAATCATATTAAGGTGAAACAAGTTATTAAATGAGAGGATGCATATATATGCATTGTGGCTATGGATGCTTGTTGGAAGCGAAGCAAGGTATGTGATATCAAGGTGACTTCGCCATGGGTATGGATGTTCATTAGTAGCAGAGCAACACCAAAAGAATGATAGAGTCAGTTAGAGATCTATCATACCTGCTGATAGTGAAAGTGTGATCTAAGTCATTTTCTTTCTCAAATATTAAGTTGTAAATTAAAAGGACTTATCATTATACTTGGCTAAATAACTAAGCATTCCATTAGAAGGCAAAGATTCACTTCAAAGTCAATTATAAGAGAAGTTGTGAACACTTATGCACTGAGTTTACTTCTAACTTCCACTCTACTTGAAATTGATTTGTTGTTGTTAAAAGGTATGTATACAGAGATGGTATGGTAAGGTATGTATGACCATTTTTTTATTTTTTTTTATGTACTGGGGAAATCATCACATCGCAGTTCTCGTACTCGCATGACACGTGGTTGATACCTGTCTGTTACCACTATAAACCCAGGTGCGCCACACATCCCGCAAGCATGGATCACAAGTAAAGCGGGGTGAAAATCGAACTTGAGACCTCCTTTACTAATTTCCTTCCATTTACATGACACATGTCAATTAGTCTACACCCCTGTAGGCATGTATGACCATTTGTTGAGTCCACAACACACCCTAAAAAGATTGCAAGTTTTAGGGTACCACTTTTTCTTTAGTTTCTTTTCTTATTTCGAAAATCAATTTTTGTTTCAATTCTTATTGATTTTCATATTGTTAGTCATTCTTCACCTAACTTCTTTTCTAAAAAAACCCAAAAAATTCTAAGTATCTCAAGTTCTTTTTACTTGGTTTTATGGTTGTGCGTCAGGGACTTTTGAAAATTTTATCAAGGACAAAAATGCATCTTCATCACCAATGAAAAGTTCAAAAGTTCCTAATGGAAAGTCCAAAAGCTCATCAATGAGGGGAGTAGCATGAATATTATTATGTGTGTCGATCATTGGTGAGATTTTTTTACTTTGTGTCAATAATGATTTAACAAGTAGCGATCAAAAGTTTTAAACTTTGTTGATAATAACTTAGCATAAAATTATTTTTAGGTGTCAATCATCGGTGAGTTTTTAACTTTGCAACAAATGAAAGTTTTAAAATGAAAAGATCATATAAGTTTAAATATTGGCCAACAAGTTCTTATTGGCATTAGCGACCAACTTTGGACCAAATGGAAAGTTTTATGTCATAGCAATCAAAAGTTTAAAACATTGTTTATAGAATCCATCACTACAATTTCGAACTTTCATCCTCTGAAGTCTCCCGACAATCGCCCATCCTTTGAATTGTGCATAGAAGTCAATTTTGGAAATGGTCACCAATATATCAAAAGGATGATTAGTATGCATTACTTAGTCCTAAAACTTTACCAAAATACTAAAGTAGAAACTTCTTGTTGATATGGAATTCAAAAAACTAACCAATAACCATTGTCTGCACCTCATCACCACTAATTTTTATCTTGGGTTGTTGGACTGTCAAATCATTATAAACTTCCCAGGATTTTCATAATCTAATCAGGTTTGAACTTGATTTTGTCATAATGGTGCAATATTGTGTCTATGTTTCCATAAGTACTCAATTATACTATTTGGGATTATTGAATTGAAAATTCCACACTCTAACATGAGAATTTATTGCTATGAGCTAAGAATTAATTGTATGTGAGTTTGATGCTAGTTGAATCTAGTTTATTAGTCTAAAAACACATCTCTACTAGCATAATTTTCTTAGGTTTTCAGTTTCTTTACATCCTACACGTCACGGTGAAGGATTAATTACATAATTGATAGGTGTTAGCCTAACTTATATTTCTTATACATCACTATGCCAGCTTGAATTCTAGGTATGTTTTAGCATGCATCCTTTTTCAGTTTCAAATGAATAATTTTTTGGTTGTAGCAAGTTAAGAGTTTGAAACTTGTAAATTTTATCTTCAAAGAAAAGAAAATTTTACTTCCTCAAAGAATCAAGGGAAATCTCATTATGGAGTGAGTTTAAGTTGGAAGTTCAAACTTTTGTGCATTTTGATAAAATATGTCTTGTAATGGTCAAGATTTTATTCTTTCTTCTAGAAAAAATTCCTCCAAGGAGGTCTTCCTCTATAACACCTAAGAAATCCCCTAAGGGGAAAAAACCTATGGAGCATGTAGAAAATCCACAACAAAGACCCGTTGATGTTGAAACCTATCAAGAAGAGTACATCCAAATACCCAGGACTGAGCCATAACTATTGAAACCTACTTATAGAGTATCGATGCTAATATAGGTGCTCAACTCTCTTTCCCAAGATGGGGAGAATTGTATAAGAGATTCCATGCAGAATACTACCTTGATGTAGTTCCCCCTACTGATCCTTAGATGAAGGGGGGAAATGATTTCGTCTTCATCAATATAAGAAAATATTTCTCCCACTTTGTTGCAACAAGAACATCAATCATGTCTTGCTTAAATTAATTGGATAATATTTCATGCAGATATAGAACACAAAACCATAATGAGAAGGGAATATGCATAGGATCCTACCTACCATTTGGTTTATAAAAATATTATAAGCCACTACAACCAAAAGTACATATGATCATAGTTTTTGTGGATAAATTTAATGAAGAACATGATGCTAAGAATATCCTGTCTAGTTGATGGGTGGAGGAAAAGAGATTCTTCGAGAAATCAAATGGGATATATTCAATTACTAATTTGATGGAGCCCTATGATTATACAATGGCTCTAATATCTAGGCTATATGGTGAGAAATATTGTACACCTTTGAAATATGTTAGGTTACCATTGGCCTACATGGTTGTCACTACAAGACATATCTTTAATTGGGTAGATATTCTTTCTCATTCTTTAAATAGAATTATTGAGAGAGAATAAAAGGCCAAAGCTAAGTCAGGGGTAGTGCCCACATTTTACATTGCCTCTTATATTATGGATGTTATTTGTGCCACTAACTTTTTCTTTGGTGTAAAATTGAGTTGGCATATATTTGAATCCCTGGTGCATTTATATTTTCAAGTAATTTGRGAAAATAAATACAAGAAGCATTATGTAATGATCTACGATGCATTTTTAGCTCCTTTCTATTATCTCATATTCTCCAAAGAATTCCCAAGATTCACCAAAGAGGTTATGAACCCCATCAAATGCATAGGGAATTGGTATMTGTAGGAGGAGTACACATATCTCAGGATCTATGATGTTACTGTATCTCCTCATTTGTTGCCTAGATATGTTCCCAATATAATTGCCTAGGGTGAGATAGCTTATCAAACAATACTGCAGGATTTTAATACTTGCTATCAGATCTTCAGAAAATATTTTAAATGTGTTTTATCGTTAGGTTTTAATTATTATTTCTTGTTTTGTACTCAATTTTGTGTTATTTACTTCATTAATTTGTTGTGGAATTATTTATGTAGTTAGTTATGAATGAAATTGCATTCTTCTTTTTTATTTTTCTGTAGATTTCATTTTGTAATTGTTTAGTTCAATTTCCTGGAAATATTCCTATAGAGATTGAATTCCTTGTAGGATTAATCCTTAGGATATCATAACCATAGAACTATTTCCATCTACTCTTTTAGAGATTTACCTCTCAGGTTGAGGCTTCTTTCTATTCACTCAAGTTACATTTCCTTTCTTATATTCATTGCTTAATACAAATATCTAAAAATAGAAATAATTTAAAAAGAAAACAAAACCTTTCACTTAAATCCCATCGAATGGTTGCAGGACCATAACCTGAAAGATTATTCCATTCAATAAGGAATAGTCTAATTGGGCCTCTTCCTTGGGTTTAAACCCTTATGTTGAGATTTTGGGAATTCATTCTCCTTAACACCATAATGACCAAATCATCCACATATAGAACTAAGACAACCAAATCTGTTTTAACATATAAATAATAAATCTTGAGTAACAAGTCATTAATTCTCAAGTACCAAGCTCATAATTATTTATTAAACCCACAATGGGCTTTCCTCAACCTACAAACACAGGTGTAATTACCATGCATATCAAAACCTCAGGGTTGATTTACATATACTTCTTCTTCAATCACACCATTCAAGAATGAAATCTTTACATCCATCTGAAAAAAGCACCATCGAAAACATGTTGCTAAGGAAATAATGAACAAATAGAAGTATGCCTAGCAACTGGAGCAATTTTTTTTATCATAATCAACTCCCTCTTTCTATCAAATATCGTCCCAACAAACTTTGCCTTGTATTATATTCCCATCAATCATATGTTTGAATTTGTACAACCATATAGAATTAATCATTGATTTTCCCTTTGGTCTTGGTATAATATCCCAAACATCATTATGTAGGATGGAGTTATACTCCATAGACATGGTCTCCCACCACTTCTTTTTATACACTAGCAAATTTGGGTCATTTTGCGACAACTATTTCGACGCTCTTGCGATGTTTTGTCATGGATATTGTGACGAATCTTGAGTCTCCCAAACGTCGCTTCATGTGTTGTGGCATGTGCGATGAACTTGGATTAACGTCACAAGTGTGACGACAATAGGGAATTTGTCACGATCGCGACAAAAAATAAATACCATCGCCAGAACGACTAAGTAAAGCAATCATCGAAAGAGCGACCAACTAGGGAAATCGTCACAAGAGCGACCATAAAGAGAGCTCGTCCCACCCTCGACAATATTGGCAAAGTAATGGCAAATTTTGTGGTGAATTTTTCGTCTCACTTGCGACGGATGCAGGGTATATTGCGACGAAGTTGCTATACAATTTTCGTGATTTGTATAGCAAGTTCATCGCTAATGGAAAAGTTTGTTATGAAGGGGTCGTCACAATTGCGACGAATGTGCGACGAAGTTGCAATACAATTTTCGTGATTTGTATAGCAAGTTTGTCGCTAATGGAAAATTTTGTTATGAAGGGGTCGTCACAATTGCGACGAAGTTGCAATACAGTTTTCGTAATTTGTATAACAAGTTCGTCGCAATATTTGTACATGTTGTCACAATTGCGACAATAGTAATTTATATAAAAAATAAAATAAAATAATTATTTGTTGAGCAAAAAAATTAAAATTTAATTTTTGAGCCAATTATAGAAGGTGCTATGATTGCACACTAAAGAGGTCATCCAAGTGAAGTTGTTGGTTGGTTATTTGAGTCAGTTGACTGGCCCGACTGTTCTAACTAACTATCTTCTTAAAACAATTACACAATTATATCAAAAAATAATACTCTAACTTACGATTGCAATATTTAACATCTCTGTGGCCTCAAAGCCGTCTTTGTCCTAAAAAGGTGAGGAAAAATAAATACTCAAACCTTCCAAAGAATGGTAGAAGTTGAAATCCTAGTTTCTAAAGCTTACAAAACCTCTAGTAAATGCAAACACATTTTTGAGTTGAGTCCTAAGCCATGGAACATCTAATCCTTCAATGCCCAGTTATTGAGAGATAGAGGTTAGAGGAGGAAAAAAATCAATTTGGAATAAACAACCATTTATTAATTTTTTTACTACGAAGGGTTCCTTGGGGGACATAAAACTCTAACTACTTATTTCAATTGGGCACATTTATTGGAACAAATATGACCACAAAATTTGATTAAATAATGACCTTATCTCAAGCAATTTCAGACGTGAAAAAGTTCAATCATGGGTGAGTTGAAAAGAAATCACTTGTGAAGGGAGTCTAGTATTATGATCATTCTTAGTTTTTCAATCTCCCAACCTTTGAATATTTGGATTTGGATCCAATTTAAATTTTTCAAAAGGTAAATCTTGAAACACAAGCAATGCATCTTCTGTATTTGTCAATTCATAGAAATACATGTTATATTCTCTTTCTTCAAGTATAGAATTGGAAATTGAATAACATGTGCTTGATGTAATACATTCACCATATATGGGCATGCATGACAAATAAATGTTATCATAACATTCAACAATTATATCTGCAATAACCTATCTTTCCACCTTAAAATGAATTTGTGACTCACATTTACAAGACAACATTATTTTCTTTTGTGTAACCTTGTGTTTGTTGATTTCATCTTGTAGAACACATACCTATAACAAATATCCTTGAACCGATTTTCAATTTCAGCTATATTTGATTGAAATGAGTTACTTTCATTATACGTATTATTGGATTTGAGAAAAGGAGGCAAAGTCAGAGGATACTCCAAATATTTCTCAAGGATTTGTACTTCTTCACAAGCTGAGTATTCCCTTCGAAAAAGTGAAAATGGATATAGTTTCTGGAAGAGCTTGCACATAAACCTTATAAAAAATTTGAGGTGGAAGCTTATATCTTGTGTTGAAATATTAGATGGACTCCACATCTTCCATGTACATTGCACAAAACTCCTACAATTTCAACCACATGATAAGAATTTTTTAATGTTTATTTGAATTAAAACTAGCTATGGATTGTTCAAATTGGTTGGACATTATACCAATCCCACACTTTTCCTTCAAAATTGAATGGAAAGAACCTACAAAAAACATCTTCATGAATAATGTTATGTAAACATAATCTTGCATTCATAATTTATAATATGCTAAAATGTGGTAGTGTTTCCTTCACCATTAAACTTTGACAAGAGATTTTCTACCATTCTTGGGAGTTCATATAAAGGCCCTTGCAATCCTGATGTAGTATTGGAATCCCATGCAAGTATTTGGAGTAGAGCATGAGCAATAAATGCAAACAACATGTATCTCTACACAAGCTACCTTGTCATACACTCTTCTTCTAGCAACAAAATGTTGGCATGGGAAAATGTTCTATGACAACCTCACATGTTCACCAGGAAAAAGGGACCAATTAGACCTTCCATTGTTAAAAATGGTGAACCCTTTGGTTATAGCTCAATTGTCATAATCTGGTTTCTTATTAAATAAATAAATGCAACTATCAAGCAAGGAAAATTGCAAATTAAATGAAAACTACTCTAATCACGTGGGAGTGATTTTAATAACTAATTGACATGAAACAAAAATATAGGTACAAAGAGTAGGTAGAATAGTCCACCAACTATGGCATAAACACCAAACCCAAGGAAAACTCTAAGAATCTAGAATAGACTACAAATCACCCATAGCCTGCCTACTTCATGTCAACTTTGATGTAAAACAAAGGGAGAATTACAAAACATCAGGAGAATAGTCCACCAATTTTCATTTATACAAAAATCCTAGGGAAAACTCCAAGGACTAAGGATAGCCTACAAATCACCAAAAGCACACTTTCTTCACATCAATATGTTAGCATGTGAAAGATAAGTGAGCGATAAGAAAGAAACAAGAAAATAATCCACATGATCCAATGTTACAACCCACAAGCACCAAGATACCTAGGAGAGTAGAGAATATCCCACAACCACTCATATATCTAAAAAACTTAAAGAACTTGGGTGACAATGGATTTTGTATTCACATAAGAAGATAACTTACATTATAAAGAAAAATACCCCTACAAATGTGTACATGATTTTCCTTTATAAAAAATAGGGAGACTCTTAGACCTTCCAAATGAATTTTCACCTACCAAGTGACCCTTGGTATCCTAAGTGACTCTCCACATTCTCTCTCTTCTCTCTCTTGAAATTTCTTTTTATTACTAAAAAATAAAATTAACTAATAATCAAGTGGGTCATATTTGAAGTATAACAATTTAGGTGGGTGAATATTTCACTCAACATATTCTCATGTACATTAAACATACTCTCAACCCTTGCCCTATGAATATCCAACAAAAGTTCCATTTTCAATCTCTTGTTGGACAATTCATTATATGCTCATCTTCGTCTTTCAAATTGCTTAACAATGAGCACTTTGCAACTTTCTAGAACTGCCTCATTAATATCAAGGATTTTATTGGCATTAAGTTTCCTTGATTCCATGCTCTAAACAACCCTTTCTCTACTCTTTACCAACACTTCCCTCCACTATGGCACCATTTTTCTACTCTTTACTGACACTTCCTTCGAATATGCTTTGCCCATCACATAGTTGAAGATAGTCATTATGGCTTGTGACCAAATTCTCTTCCTTTGAACATCCCTTAGGAATTGAGCATTCATATTCTTAGGATTTGGATGTCATCTAGCTCAAWTTTTTTTACGTCACTGATTCTGAACTCCTCTTTTGGTAGATTAACCATTGGGATTTCATTTTCAATATTGGAGCTTTGYTCTAGCTACTTGGTAGTTGTGATAAAAATGGCGCCAAACRTTACAAAGGGCTTGATTGATGGTGATGCAGGAGCATCGCCAACAACAAGTGAGCGTGGGGCAAGCGCCAACGCATTTTGGCACATGATGAATTGTTTGAAATGTTTTGAATTTTGATACACTAAACATAAATGAAACAATTAAGAAAGGGCGTACTTGTAGATTGTAATCAGACCTTGAGCGTCCTGCTCTCATCTGAAGGAGTAAGAGGCATTTATGCTAGTAAATGTAAGTAGGTAGCTTTAAATTCTTAGATTAGACAATTTTAGGAGCCGGAGGGAAAATGGATATAGACACCCTCACTTGTATCATTGTAACATTATCATGATCAAGAGAGCATAGAGAAGAAGCAGCAGAAAGCTGTGTAGAAGAACCCATGTACAAAAGTTCTGAGATTAATATATGAAGCTTGATTCAGACTCATGGTGTTCAAATACTTTTTGTGTATGCATGATTGAATGTTATGCTCATGCCTGTTACTCTCTGTTATTCATTTTCTTTGATGCGTGAATGTATGATTTCATATTTAATGTCTGAAATCTGAAGAGAAGGAGAGTAAGGAATTAGTTTCAATTGTTTCTCCGTCTGAGCAAGATTTTTCCTGCAAGGAGTGCAGTGAAATTGTCCGCAAGGTGTGCATTGACAGAAGTCATAGTTCATCTCTGCAAGATCAGGAGGGATAAAATTGTTCTCATTCTCACAGAAGTGCAAGTTAAGCACAGGAGACCTGCAAGGTGTGCGCAGGATGAGTAGATTCTCAGAGGTTGCAGCTTGAGGAAACTGTTGAAAGACTGCTGCTGTAAAAAGAGTGTACAGAGTCTAAGAATTCAAATACTTGGAGTGTATTTGAAGAAGTGCTGCAAGGAGTGCGCGCAGGAATTTTCCCCAAAGGACTTGAAGATTTTTCAATCAAGCTCAGAAGGGATAGGATCTTTGAAGCTGTCGAAGAAAATCTCAAGAGGTTTAGTACCTTGAAGTGTTCAAAGGGGAGGCGTTGCAAAGTTACTTGCAGGAAGATAAGTTCCAGCGAAGTAATACCGTGTTCGCTTCGCAAGATTCGTCAAGGAGGCATTGGACGGTCAGAATTCTCCGTGGATAATTCGCGAAGTCCCGAGAGCTGTCAGATCATGCAAAGGTGTAGGGGAGTTATGGTTTAAAACCTTTGCATCAATATTCGCGAGGTTGTGAAAGGAGAAGTCGCAAAATCGCGAAAGAATCTAAGCCGTCCATTAGAAGGAGGACACGTGTCGTGAGATCACCCATATCGGGGATTCAGACATCGGGGGTCAGAAAGGGAAGTCCTCCAACTTCACGAGTGGCGAAGTCGTGAGAGAATTGCAACCGTCTATCGGAGGAGGATAGGTGGTAGAGATCAAGGGATCTCGCGAACTCAGAGGTTCTGAGAGTCCAAGGATTGGGTGCTCCAAGTCGTGAGTGGCGAGATAGCGAGGAGCTAGGATAGCCGTAGGATCTGAGCCAACGGGGGCCGTTGGATCACTCATGTAATCTCATTTCGGGGTTTCATGGGTTGAAGAGCCAAAATCTTAGCATCAGGATTCACGAAGTTGCAAAGCCCGGAATCCAAAAAGGTGGGAAGTTCCATTGTGGGACCTGCGTTGACGACGTGTTGGAATTTCAGCATATCAGTGGATAGGAAGTCGAGACTTTTGTCCCAAAATTCTCGAAGTGGCGAGTTGCGATAAGGAGTAGCGAGGAATTTGGGATCTCGACACTTCGGGTGTCGGAATACATAGGAGGTAGCGCTTCAGGAAGTGAAGTTGTGAAGTGCCGAAGTTGGGCATAAGAGACACGTGGCAGAACCACAAGGTGGGCCCGAGAAATAGACAGGCGGACACATGTCACCTAGTGGAAGGAGTCAACCCTCCACTAACTTCTCGTGTCTTATGGATTCACAAGTTAAGAGCACAAGAGTTCGACATTGAAACTCGTGAAGTGACGAGTAGCGAGAGGAGCTAGTGTTAAGCTTAGTCGGTGGTCACGCGTGGAG
>JASDQU010104236.1:482742-501964 GCA_032191745.1 Picea mariana | reverse complement strand
TATTCTTCTGTCTAGTGAAGATCTCTTGGAAGCCATGATTGAAGCATGTACCTTGACATGTTTTCCTTCCAGAGCATTGTCCTCTTGGGAGCCATGATCAAGAAGAGGTTATGAGCATAGTTTTATTTTAGGTTCCAAGATCATTAAAAAATGAAACTAGAGTTGGAGAAAATTTCTTGTTTCTATGTCAAGCTCATGAAAAAATGAAACAAAGGTATGGGAATCAAACCCAGAGATTATGAGAATAGTTATTTTCCTGTGTCAATCTCATTAAAAAATGAAACAATGACCTCTCCTGTTGAGTCGATTCTCTCGTTAGAACTCATACATGAACCTTATTTTCATCCACCTTGGTCATATGATCCTCTTTCTTCCTCCCTCTCTGTTGAACATTTTCCTGTTAGTAACCGGGAGTCTATTGGGTATAGAAATTGGCAATAGAAGAAAAATCTATGAATGAAATGAAGATTTGGGGGGAATGTCTCCAACCTCTAGACATCATGTTAGAGTTAAGCCACTATATTCTCAAGCCGGGGGAAAATTACCAACCATCCATGGGAATCCCTCTAAACCTTTGGAAATTACATTGGGACGTTACAAGCATGGTTTTACTTTGTTCCAAGCTTGTGTAAAAATGAAACCAATCCCGAGATTAGTCTTTGTTCTTTCTCATGCTCATAAATACATGAGAATAGGTTAACGAGCTCAATATTTATTATTTATCGTGCTCGTTAATACATGAGAATAGGTCACCAAGTATACTTTTATCTCTTTTTCGGAATCATAAAATTTATATGAAAACATAACTCTTTGGAGTTTCCTTTAAGCTCTCTTTAGACTCTCTAAAATATGAAAAGATATATGAGTGAACTTTCTTCCTTCACACTCATAAAATGATTTAAAGCGCCATGCTTATTTTAGAAGGAGATTCTATTCAGAGTAATTTTACCCCTTTTTCAAGCCAAGTAGATTAATTATGAAAAAGGTATGCTCTAGGAATACGTCGGTTTTCGCTAGAAGAGTTCTCCCTTGAATTCTTTCATACTTTTTCAATCTTGGGAGACTAAATTTACAAAAAAGAACCTTTTGGAGTTTTCTTTAAGTGTTTTTCAAACTCTCTAAATATGAAAAACCACCGAGTTTACTTCCTCTGGAATCATAAAACCCACATTGGAAGACCCATATGGGACCGAACCACTCCTTCCTAGGGTTTGTTAAACATACTCCGAGGGAATTGTATGAAGGATGAGCTTATACAATGAGAATTGGTTATCCTCCTTAAGCTCATTAAAAAGTAAAGAGGTACTTGCCAAGCATGGTGGGGGAAAATTGGGAAGGGGATCTGTATTGAATCTTTACTAATGGTAGCAGTCACTCTCGAACATGACATCTTTTACCTTTTTTGCAAAGTTGGGAAATCCACTTGTCTCTTGTCGATCAATCCCTTTTTGCAAGATTTTTCCATATGATATTCTATTTTGAATCAACGCTTCCAAGACCTTTGTTATGTTAATGTTCAAGAGAAGTTCAAATGAGTATCCTTCTATTGCGTTGACCAAACTTTCGATTCTTTTAAACCTCATATCTCGTTGTCCATCCCTGAGTTGGTCCCAAAATTACTCTATGTTATTACTATAAATCGTGTATATCTTTCTTGTTGTTGATAGGTGTTGTCCCTTGACCAAGATTTGAGGAACACTTGGTCATATTTGATCATTTTGGACTTCGACACCCTGTCAAAGATGGAGCACCAGGCGAAGTAGAGATCACGGGATCTCGGTCCACTTTGGGCCTCTTTTAGGGTTTTGGGTTAATGTAATGGGTATGGGATGTCGGCCCTGTTATAACCCTATAATTTGTAGGATCAACTGTTGATTGTATCTTTTTTCCCTTCAGTTTTTTTGACTTGTAGAGACCACTGTAGAAATAAAAAGAAAGAAAATAAAAGAAAATGAGAAAAGAATAAAAGAGGGCATAAAAGAAATTAAATGAAGCCCCATGCAATAACAATGGCTTGGTCCATACAGTCTAAGCATGATCAAGTCCTTTTAAATTGATGTTGATAGGATTAATGAATAAGCTTGGCTAAACTGTCTAAACTTAGTCAAGTAAATAGGCCATATAGAGAATAAGTTTGACCAAATTGCCTAATCTTGGTCAAATAGCCCCTAGGTAGAGTAATTTCTTAGTACAAAAGTTTAATCTGGGCTAAATCTCATAGGGAAGTAGGTTAGAACTTAGGTTAGAGCATAGGTTAGTTGGCTTGATTTCAATAAAACATGCATGATGATCTATGTCGATTCATATCTTTGAAGTTTGAAAGTATGTTACCTGACCCCCATGGTGTCGAAAGAAGGAAGGGCCGAGCAAACCCACAAAAAGGTCGTAAGCCTAAGTCTCCACTACAGAAATGATTTCGCGTTGGCAGATTAAAGAGAGCGCATAGATGGATGACCGAGACACTGGCACTTAGGTCAATGGTTGGGATATGATTCCGGACCCCCCTGGCCATTTTTCCTTTAATGGTGGGGCGGGGGGGTCCAGAATGGTGAGTAATAAGAAAGAAGATCTGGACAGTTGAGGCATTGGCACCCCGATCCACGATCGATATATAATTCCAGACCCCCTTGACCATTCTATATTTAATGGTGGGGGGGAGGGGGTGTCTAGAAAATTCATTAAAGGAAGCGCTCATCTCTACGATCTAGCATTGGGCATGCGGGTGGACGACTGTCAATGTTTTTTGGACCCCCTCGACCATTCTCATTTTAACGATGGGGGGGGGGGGTCCAGAATGAAATGGTTTTCTGGTGGGCCCCCTACTCTAACATGGCAGTAATATATTACACTTTCCTGGCATACCATCGTCGTATCATGGCATCACTTCCACTTTCTTCCCCTAAGAGTCCTATCTCATAACTCTGTCAGTCCATCCCCCCTGTTTCACCCTTCACAATTCCCCTCACCATTATTGGTCTCCAATCAACACCCTCCACGTCACCAGGTCATACTCATCACCCATTTTTCATTCTTGAATTCCCCTTGGTACGCGGACCTCATTTTTGTACTCCATAATTTACAGGCTCCTCTAGGTTTGACTAAGACCAAAGCTAGATTTATTAAGTTGAAATCATTGAAATTTTGTATTCTGGAAGGCAATCTTGATTGGAAAGATCCTGGTGGTATCTTGCTTAACTGCTTGTTAAAAGGTGAAGCTGACAAAGTTCTTCAAGATTTTCATGCAAGAGACTGTGGTGGGCACCTGAGCTGGAAGCCCACAACCAACAAAATTTTGATAGCTGGTTTTTACTGGCCTACTCTGTTTGCTGACGTTCATCAGAAGGTTACCTCTTGCCACCAGTGTTATATTTTTGAAGGCAAAAGGAAGCTTCTACCACTCCCAATGAAACCCATCTCTATCAAATCTCCTTTCCAACAATGGGGGCTAGATTTCATTGGTGAGATACATCCTCCTTCTTCTGGCCAACATAAATGGATCCTCATAGCGAAGGATGATATTAAGGATGGAAATTTATTTTAAAATGTAGAAACCTTGGCGAATCTTACTAATCCTTCATATGCCAACTATAAATGTTTGGTGATATTTTTGTAAAAATGTTCAAATTTCTAAGGATTTTATATAGATTTTATAAAATTTTGGCGATTTTTAAGGTAAAATAATTTTATCCTATAGAATTTGGGCGAATCATTTTTAAAATAGTGAATCTCTTTTTTGGAAAAACCACGGAAAATTAGCCCATGAGCGAAATTTAGCCCCTAAAATCATCCATGCTCATAGCAACAAACTACTTACCCAAGTGGATCGAGGCTATACCATGCAGGCGAGCTACTGACTCTATCATCATCAAGTTTTTAGAAACTAACATTTTGCCTCGTTTTGGATGCCTCGGAAAAATTATAACTGATAATGCAGTGGCTTTCAGATCCAAAAAGCTCATAGACTTTTGTAATCAATATCATGTTACTTTGGGACACTCGACGAATTATTATCCAAAGGGAAATGGGCTAGCCGAGTCTTCTAACAAAAGTCTGGTGAACATTATCAGAAAGACACTATAGGAAAACAAGAAATCATGGCATAATAAGTTGGTTTTCGCACTTTGGGCTGACAAAATAAGCACCAAAAGATCGATTGGTATGTCTTCATACCAGTTGGTGTATGGCATTGAGGCAGTTTTTCCCCTTTCATTAGGAGTTCCAGTCATGAAACTATTGCAGGAAACACAAGAAGAACCAAATGATGTCCATTGAAGAATAAATCAAATGATCCACCTAATGAAATCTAGGGAATAAGTTTACAACATAACTCAAGTGATCCAGGAAAATATTAAAAAGATTTATGACAAGAGAACCAAAGAAGATAACTTCGAATTGGGTGATATAGTTTTGAGGTGGGACTCCAGAAATGAAGATAAAGGTAAACATGGAAAGTTCGATAGCTTGTGGAAGGGTCCTTATACCATTCAGGCCTTCAGAGGAAATAATGCTTTTCTACTTGCTAATCATGACGGATCAGACCTACCAGGAGGACCCATAAATGGCAGGATGTTGAAGCATTACTTGCCACCTCAGTAGAGAGATCACCATTCCATTTCATTGTAAATACCATTTCTTTTACAAGTCTTTAGGTGTAGGTGTTTTTGTTCAGGTGTTTGAAGCCCGCAGAGAAGGCCCTAAGACACTGAAAACATCATGAACATTTCCGGAATAAAGAAAGTCAGATAACCCTATAATTTATAGGATCAATTGCTATAACCCTATAATTTATAGGATCAACTGTTGATTGTATTTTTTGTCCCTTCAGTGTTTTTGACTTGCAGAGACCACTGCAGAAAGAAAAAGAAAGAAAAGAAAAAGAAAGAAAAGAAAAGAAAATGAGAAAAGAATAAAAGAGGGCATAAAAGAAATTAAATGAAGCCCCATGCAATAACAATGGCTTGGTCCATACAGTCTAAGCATGGCCACGTCCTTTTAAATTGACGTTGATAGGATTAATGAATAAGCTTGGCTAAACTATCTAAACTTAGTCAAGTAAATAGGCCAGATAGAGAATAAATTTGACCAAATTGCCTAATCTTGGTCAAATAGCCCATAGGTAGAGTAATTTCTTAGTCCAACAGTTTAATCTGGGCTAAATGTCATAGGGAAGTAGGTTATAACTTAGGTTAGAACTTAAGTTAGAGCATAGGTTAGTTGGCTTGATTTCAATAAAACATGCATGATGATCTATGTCGATTCATAGATTTAAAGTTTAAAAGTATGTTACCTGACCCCCATGGTGTCAAAAGTAGGAAAAGTCGAGCAAACCCACAAAAAGGCCACAAGCCTAAGTCTCTACTATAGAAATGATTTCATGTTGGAAGATTAAAGACAACGTATAGATGGATGACCGAGACACCGATGCTTAGATCAATGGTTAGGATATGATTCTAGACCCCCCCTCGACCATTCTTACTTTAACAGTGGGGGGGGGCAGTCTGGAAAGTTCATTAAAGGAAGTGCTCATCTCTATGATCCAACATCGGGCACGCGGATGGACGACTGTCAATGTTTTTTGGACCCCCTCGACCATTCTCATTTTAATGATGGGGGGGGGTCTGAAATGAAATTCTTTTTTGGTGGCCCCCCTACTCTAACGTGGCAGGAATATATTGCACTTTCCTGACATACCATTGTCGTATCATGACATCACTTCCACTTTCTTCCCCTAAGAGTCCTATCTCATAACTCTGTCAGTCCATCCCCCCTGTTTCACCCGTCACAAGTCCCCTCACCATTATTGGTCTCCAATCAACACCCTCCACGTCACCAGGTCATACTTGTCACCCATTTTTCATCTGCCCTCTCAATTCCCCAATGACCTGTTGGCCATTTATTATAGGTTAATTTTCCCATTAGGCCTGCTGATCTGTCCCCGTGCCCAATGATTATTCGTTCACCCAAAAATATCCCTTCTCTTTCATTCTCCCATTATTTCTCTTATCCTCACACCAGAAGTTTCCTTGTCCCCTCTCCATTTCAATCAGCATCCCAACCACAACCATTACCACTAACTTTTGTTTGAATTGTAGGTATTCTTCACAGCTATGGCGCCAAAGTCCAAGAAAGAAGAGGCCGGGAAAAATCCTTTCCTCCCTCCTCATATCAACCTCGAGATGATCCCATTGGCCGACAAAGATCATCCAATATCAGATACAAGGTGCGAAGTTGATTTTGTGGAGCTGCAGTCATGGCTCAAAGACACTTTCTTAAATCAGAACGATGAAATCGAGCTCTGAGAGTCCAATATTCCTCTATATATTTTCTCCCAGGTCCACCATTTCCCTAAATTTTCCCTCAAATGCCAGGCCCACTAACTTTCTGACCAGAGAGCCATAGTCTCTTCATCGGGAGAAAATCTGTTCTTCATCACCCAGAGTCCATTGATCAGATGATGTAGATACCTAGAATTGAATCTGCCTCCCCTTTCAATCTTGAAACCATAATAGAGTTATACCAGAAATTATCTTTTCCTCAAAGAGCCCAAATATTTGAATTGTTCTTCCCATAGGACGCTCAGCTTCCAAAATCAAATCCCCCGTATCCTTCCTCCCTGTTCTTAGAAAAGGGCAACCAAGTTATCTCATCACTCTATTTCCTGCTTGGTTATTATTCAGATGAATGGGTGGATGAACCTATATTAGGTTTTCTGTCCATTTTCTCTACCGAGGAAACGCCCACCACTTAGTTCAATTACAACACCTTTTTAGTGGACAACATTCACGAGCAGTTCTCAAACTTCGCCATAGACGGCATGTTCTGGTACTCCTCCATATTGTCTTACATGTTCATTTTCTTTCAGGCAGATAGGTTCTCTTTCTCGATGTAGAAAATGGACAAGGATGGGAAGCCGCAGGCGGTGTCATCTTGGAATTCACTGCTCAGGCACAATTCCACAGAGTTCAGTTTTAAATAGTTCATCGAGCAGTTTTACCACCCAGTGGTGAGCATGATTAGTGGTAGACCAGAACCAAAAATAAATTAGGAAATTCAAAGTATTTTACACCTCTTGGACCTTGCAAAAACCGGAGATTGTTATCTTTACCAAAATCACACTGAGATTAGGATATATGGATGTGATTTAGCTCCATACACGCTGCCCAAGTATTTACCCATGGGGATATTTTCCCTGGAATACATAAGACAGATGATAAATTCAGATGACATACACTTTTTGTCTCTGAAGAAGAAACAACAACTCAGAATTAAAGGGCAAATAGGATCTTTTATCTGCAATAACTGAGGTGTCGGGGAAGAGGCAGACAGGTTTCTGAAGGAAATGAAGTTTGATGTTAGTTTCCTGTGGAAATATGACCCTTGCTGGATCATTTTGGAGATGAGGGTAAATAATAAAAAAATTCCCTATGTTCATTCACCCAAGCCCGAAATCGAGAAATTCGCAAATCAAACGGAGTGGGAGGAGAACACTCTTGAAGAGACAGAAGAGAAGTCTCCTTCTCTTATTGTCTCACAAACAAACACACCACAGTTTCCAAAGGAGAAAAGGCCTAGGAAGGATTCTTCACCTTCTGTCACCGAAGTCTCGACCAAAGATTTCCAATTATACACCAAGAGGCCAAAACCCACTCCTACAACTGACATGGCTAGTGAAAGGGGAACCCAATCCGATACAACTATGAAAAATGATCTTTCATCACTTATCACTAGCATCCGTTAGATCAAACCTTCTTCTTCATCCAAGAAGCAGACAGATACTTCATTAATCAACCAGCCAAAACAAGGAGGCTTCAAATTGAGCATCTTTGAGAAATATGACCTGATCAAGAAGAGAAATCAAACACTGACCAACGACACTTATGCTCAATTTTGGAAGAAGACATCCACGACACAACACAGATTGTTTTCTGTGTTTGATACAGAGAAGGGTAGAATGCACATGGCTTTTCTATAGGCCTAGGTGCTCGACCCAAAGGCAATCACTGACTACAAAAAGGCAACATTCGAGTTCCACACCAGAGATGTGCACCCTACTGATCAAATGGATCTACACAGGCAAACTGGAGAAATGGTTTTCTCCACTTTGGCAACTGCCTCTACTTCGATTGCTAAACTTCAGGTCTCTCTGAGCAATGTTCAGACACAATTAAATTTAGAAAAGATATCATCCTTTGCGAAATATAATAAAATTAAAACATTGGAAGAATTGGTCCTCAAGATTGGGTATGACCCCTCGAATGTGAAATTAGTCGAAGAGATGCTTAAAAATAAAAATGCAGATATAGCATATCTTAGGAAACAACTGAAACTACTACCAACAAAAGATGCATAGGCAAAGGAGATAACTGAGACATAAGGTGAAAAGGACGAGATGCTCAAGTTGATCATGGAGAAAAATGAATAGTTGAAAGAGATGGAAGCAGAAATGGAAATATTAGTGAAGGATAAAGAACAATCAATGCCTATGGAAGTCATTCCATTGAGTGCAATTCCACTCACCAGGGTAAGCACAGCATTGGTAGAAAAAACCTCCACAGCAGAAATTCCCTCAGCAACTCCAATGACATCTCTGGAAAAGACAGTGAATTAGCTAAATCCATGGAAGAAATGGACTTACATGAGACAAAGATTAGCGTACTTTAAAAGGAGTTTGAGGATCTTTAGCAACTCAAGTCCTCCTACCAAACAATCTACTCCATGGAGAAGCAAACATCAGACAAACTCAAATAGGAATTGCAACAGCTTTGAAAGAAATCATTGGCAGGCAAGACACTCGTTGAGGCCAAGGAAAATATTTGGATGGATATCTCCAAATACATAAATGAAATATGGCATATTGTTCAAATCATGTTCAAGCAAAAGGAAATGCTACAGAGGAGCAGGCAGGCTATTGAAAAAATAAAAGGAGAGCTGGGAGAAATTCCCATAGAAGCCAATGAGATCATTAGATTCCTGAATTCAAAAACCAAGGAAGAATTAGAAGATTTGAATATTGAGGATAGGACATAAACCATCCTCGAAGTCAAGAGGGTTTTGACCAAGAGAGGGCTTATGCTGCAATTGGAAGAGAAATTCTAGACTATAGATGTAGGAGTTCAAAGATTTTTCAGTAAGATCGAAGCTCTGCAGAAGAAAGGTCTCCCGAACTTAATGGTCCTAAATGATAAGTTAATGACCCTTCCTAATTATAAACAGAAGCTGTCCACGGTGGCCAAAGATAGTTCAAAATTTTCAGGAATACAGGGCAGTATAACAGGTAAGGTGTTCTTAGAAACTTTGCAGCCAGACATCAGCATACAACACCAGATCTGGTACATTTTCATCGTCAGGCCAACTTTTGCCAAGTACACAGAAATGGATGAAATATACCAAAAATTACTCAAAGTCACTATTCCCAGTCAGCTACGATGGGAAGAGCTATGCAATCTGATCTAGTAGGAGGTGAGATGTTCAAGTCCAGTCAGTAATTAGATAAGACAAAGTCGTGCAGATGATGCACCAATGAGTGTCCCCAAAATCAGCTTGAAGAATTCGACACATCATTAATAGCCCCTAAGGTTTTGTATCTTGTTGAGTTAGTTAGTTAAATTTAGAATCCATCATGTCCTGATCATTTATGGTAGGGTCGTTCTAACTTTAATTATAAATATTTCCCACTTAGAAGTATTGAGGGTTGTTGATATTTATGCCCAAACAAGCTCTAGTTGCTGTAATTTTTATCAAGAAGTCATTTCAGTAATACAAAGAGAAGTTTCACAGGATTCCTGCGTGTCAATTGTTGGTGAATTTCCTTCTATCTGTGTATAAGTTTTTCCTTCTCAGTTACCATATTGTCTTTCTGAATCTGATCTTTAAAAGAAGTTAAAGTTGTAGAATTTACCTTCACGTACTCTGTTCTTAATCTTTTATAGATTTAAATGTTTTTCTTCTGAGGTTATAACAAAGAAATTCTTAATTTCTTTTTTGTTATTAATTGATACCTCATTTTTTCAGCAATACACCATTTTTATTTCTAAAGAATCCAACATTAGCACTATCTCGCCCTGTGAAATGAATCTTGTAAAATTGTATTTGACTTCTATCTTTTAAAAATAGACCCCATAGCCCAATGGAAGCATAAGTGACATTCAAACATTTCATTCAAAAACAATACAAACAACTCGGTTACAATCTTTTTAACTAGCCTAAAATCTTTGAAAACTAAAACAAATCTAAAACTAACAGAGAGATCCCTCTCTGAAACTGGTAGGGATAACTTTCAGTTTCAAAGTGATTGGTTAAGGTTACCTCTGATAAGTTTCTTCTTACCTCATAACAACCTCTAGGAATTTACAGAGTGATAACAGGCCCATGGGTTTACCCATGTTTAGGCATATTTTGTAAAGTATAAATAAGTAGCTAGGAAATGTAAGAGAGGCAAATAAGATAAGTGCTAGTAAAGGCTGTGTGTATACTGTGTGACCGACTTGCAGAGCTGAGTGAAAGTGATGTAAGTGTTGAGTGAACAGATTGTAAGAAGGCTCTGTGCTAGATCTACTCGGGGAAGGAGGATCTGGTGGGGTGCACGTAGATCTCCTATCCTATGCTGAGTACAAGTTTAATCTCTATGCTGTAATCACATTGACCAAGGCTAATAAATAAGAAGAAGACTTTGTGGACATAGCCCCAGGGTGGGGGTGAACTACAGTAAACCTGTGTGTTGTGCTTGGTGCCTCGATCTAATGTGTTTGTCTCTTTCCATGTGTTGTGCTTTGATATGATTATGCTATGTGCTTTGCTATGATATACTTCGATAGATAAACTTTGATTTGTTCTTCTTAGATGTATGGATGTAGATTTGACATATATGAAAGTGCTTAGTGCTAGATGTATTTTGTTGTTGCTAAGTGCTAACTTAACCTAGATCTAAGTGAATGCTGTGGTGCTCTGCGCCATCTGCGGATTTCCATGAGGGTTAAATATTGATGAATGATCTATGCTAAAGTGTTTGATAAGTGTTAGAATCACAGATCTATGTCCCAGCTAAGGTTGCAGACACCTGAGTCCTACAACCACCCCTGCCTCTACCTTGGGTGAGACTTCATCTGCTTCACAGGTGTTGCCGAAAGGGCCAGTAGTTAGGGTTTTGTTGGTGTGTTGTTGAAGCATTGAACCCCGCGTCTGCCCCTGTGCCAAAAAATGGTTCCATTGCAGGGACCTGAAACTGTGATTGATGGGAACTAAGGAAGAAGCTTTGTGCAGAAAGTTCATCCTGAAATTGTAAAATATCTGTGAGTAGATATCTTTTCCTAGTGTGCAGTTGTTTACCCAACCAGTGAAGCTTTGTGCCTGAAATAAGGTCAAATATGAAGAAAGGAAGATCATATCTGAAGAAAAGAAGTGAGATCTGAACGCTCTGTGCTCTAAGAAAAGTAAAAGTGGAAATTTTTGAAAGAAAGAGGTCATATCTGTAGAAAAGAGGTACGATCTGTAAGCTCTGTGCTCTAATAAAGGTAGGAATAGTTAAAAGTTTTTAAGATATGAAAGTTCTATGCTTTGTAGAAGTGAGAATAGTGAATTGTTTTTTGTTTCTAAAGCATGGATCTAGGTATGATTGATAGATTCTGTCCTAGCTTCAAAACTAGGGCATTGATAGATGAAAGAAAGATTGATATGAATAGATCTGATAAGTATAATGATAGATATGTTATACCTATGCATAGAAAGAATTTTTGGACTAACCAATGGATGCAGGATCCTAGAAAGAATTTTTTGCAGGCTAGCTACCATGATCCTGGTGCGCAGTACAGAAGAAGTTGGGGAACATTTAAATGAAAGAGAGGGTTAACCCTATGTTACATTTGCATAAGACCGGGCCATCTTGCTAAGGAATGCCCTGGTGGAATACCTAGTTGTTTCTGTTGCAAAGCCTTGGACCACGAAGTGTTGGATTTCCCTAGAATGATTGCTAAGCTGGAAAGAATGAACCAGAATGAAGAAAACCCTATGGTAGATCTAGAAATAGTAGAAACTCAGAAGGAATCAGAGAAGGTATTGCTGCAAATGAAAGACACCTTCAATGATCATCGACATGTTAGGTTACCAGAGATCATCAAATAAAAGGAGAAAATCGAAGCCAGAATAGGGTACTTTGACATTGACTGTATTCTTGATGAAGAAAAACAAGTGAACATTATGCCAGAAAGAACTTGGGAAGCTATAGGGAAGCCTGCTATGATCCCTTCATTAGGAGGAATAGGGTTATTCAGAGGAAAATTGATGATGTTATGTGGAAGGCTCTCTCAGATACCTGTGACAGTCAAGGGAACTTCGACAAAGGAAGATTTTGAGATTATTAAATTTATTGAGGACAACGCCTCGTTTACCATGTTACTAGGAAAACCTTGGGTTGATAGAGATCAAGCTAGAAAGAAGGGAGAAGAAGAAGTTTTAGAAAAGGAGAGACAAGATTTAAAAGATTTCATGACTAGAAGGATCATGCAGTTGATTGAAGAATAGGAAAGAAAATCAAAGTTGTTTGACACTAGAATTCAAGATGTCAAAGCTGTAAGAGCATTAGAGGACTCAAAGAAGATTGACGTATATGTCTCAGATATAGAAGAAGTATTACAACAGAGTCTTAGATGAGAATCTCAGCAGCGCGAAGTAACTATGTCCAAGGAAAATAAGAATCAGAATGGGAAGGGAATCACTGAGATGAAGCTCACTGGAAAGAATACTAGGAAGCTAAGTAAAAAGAGAGCTAAGATTGACAGGCTACAAAAAATTCTAGAGGGAGCCACCCAGAAGGAAAACTTACAGAATTTGAACTTTGCCGAGAGATCAGAACAACGACATAGGTCACTTCACCATGGCGAAGAAATAAAGCCGTTGGAAGCCAGTATAACCATTTGAATGCCTCTACGAACGGATTGAAAAGAATTTATGGTTCATCACTAGACTATTCGACCACACCATAACNAGTGAGAATTTGAGCCCGAACCTAAGATCACTTCACCCTATGATCATTGCCTTGTTCCCATACTGTTCACTAAAGTCTCTGAATTCATTTCACACCCGAGCTATTTGACCGAAGCTTGTATGTCGGACGAGCTCAGTGCTGCCGAGAAAGTAGTTGAAGAAGTTTTGATTGACCTAATGACTGAGAGAGTCATGCCAGAGAGAGGATTATCTACAAGAGTCCAAGCATTGTCAACAAGAGGAGTCTAGGCCTCCCCTTCCACTGCTTGTGCCGGTCCATCCTGGCCCACTGATGAGAGACAAACCAAGCACAGGGATGACATCACCAATGCCAAGCTTATCCCACGCATTCTACCTACTTACTTACCACCTCTGAGTGGTGCCATCAATCGTGAAAGTGTAGCTAGAGACTTCGAGTACACTTTGATCACCGCGTATCTTTTGAAAGGGGTGCGCACAGTTCGTACTGACCAGGATAAGCTCGCAGCCCTAAAATTTAGTGATTTTAACCTTGGAGATCGTAAAGTTTACAGTATGTTATCCCTGCATAAGTAATTAACCAGGACCAAAGGAAAAAATTCTAATATTTTCCCGTAGTGATGGACCCAGAACCTCACGCAGTCCACACTGCTTAATGTAATGAAGATCCTGCACTTCTATAGACACCAGGAAGTCAATGCATGCGTCAAGTTGCTGCTATCCTGCTACCATGAAGGATACTTATGGTTAGACCGCCGCATCACTGTGGATCCGACCTTGATCAATTGGATCACAGGACTTAGTATGCAGGGCCCCGACCCACATGAGTTTTATCCTAGAAAGACCACTGATTACACTCTCTCTCAGCAAATAAAAGAAACTTATGGTGATGTCGAGAAAGGCACGCGAGGCTACAAGGTAGCCTCTATCTAGAGTGGTGCAGTGCACCTTTCCTGTAAGATGATCATGGGAAAGCTAGTTCACAAAAACAGACCAACACAAGTGACTGGATTCATAGTTGACCTCGAAAATAAGTGTGTCGAGGGACTATAGATGAACTGGGCGCAGTACCTAGTCAACCAGCTAGATCTTGATTGCAGAGAATGATAAGACCAAGGGCATGGGTTCCACTTTTGTTGGTTTTTCATACTAATTGCTTTCATCACATGGGAGCTACCAAAAGGTGCCACTTTTCCAAAGATCGAACCCTTTGAACCACTTGCCATGAAGTTCTGTACATTGTGGTACTCCAGTGACATGAACAAGTAGTGGAAGTCCAATGTTGTCTTCCACGCCTATTACAACCAATTGAAGAATGCAATCCAATCTACACTGTGCCTCACCCCGAACACACTTCATAGTTTTAGACCTTTGATACAATTCAGCGCAGACCACCACTTCACCTATATCATAGCACGTGTTGATGAGTATAAACATCAGCTCCAATCATACTACAAGTTGATAGAAGAAGACTTGGAGAATATTACCAAGGAATGGTCGGCGGACCTCCTTGTTGCAGCAAACCCCATAGAGATATCCAACGTAGATAGCCCTGAAGCTATGTCGGATACACCTGGACCAAGCAAGACTAATAAGGATGATGAAGTTCTAGAAGTCCATAACACATCCATGAAGACTACTTCTATCTCACCTGCCCAGGGAGATGATGGTGAATAACTAGGGGGCACAGAAGTTGAGAAAAACAAAGGCAAGGTTACTCTTCCTGGAGAGGAGGAGGATCCCTGCAAGAAAAGGAATATTACCCCACCAAATCCCTCATCCAGAAAGAAATCTAAGGTCACTCGGACTACGTTTAAGACCACCCTCACACCAAACGACTTTGACTTCTTAATCATTGCGCTGAATGATGCTTCATTAGAGATCCCAGAAAAACAAGAAGTGAAGCAAGAGGAGGTATTCAGTCGAATCAAGGGTGAACTTCAAGAAGTGTAGCAGGCACTCCAGGCTAGCCGAGAAATTTCTATGGCACCCTTGACAACTGAAACAACAGGATCAAGTGATGAGCCCACTCAATTACACTAGATCATCGATAAATTCGAAGCTCACCTTCGGCGAGCTCAAGAAGACACAGCGCAAGCCACCCAGGCTTTGACACAAGTATAGAGCGCACTTCTAGAACAACAGATTAGGGAAGAATGGGAAAATATTTCCCTAGAATCGAAGTGGGAGGAAGAAAAAGCACAGTTACAACATAGAAAGGACCAGTTGCTAGCAGAGAAACTTGAAGTACAGGAAAGGGTTCACAAAGCCCTTCACTCTATGACGGTCATAGAAGTAAATATTGAATAATGCATCCCACAATAGGTGGCACAACTGGAAGAAGTAATCCAACAACTTCAACAACGCACCGCAGATCTAGAACTTCGTACCGTGCCCAAGACTCCTCAAGAAGTAAGAGACCTAAGGGAGGCAACTACCCAGAGTGTAGTTGGTCGATTAAAAACCTTTTCCTTGGAATACAAGCAACTGAGCGTCGGAAGCACCCAGACTTACGATAACCTCACAAAAAATCCTGAGTTGCAGGCATTAGAGGCACAACTCCAAGAAGAAAAGCAATACGCAGATACACTATAGGCGTAGTTGAAGGCCTTGACCCCAGTCGAACGTATGAAGAGATTTCCAGAACAATGCATCGCCCAAAAATAGGTACACACGTTGCAAAATAAAGTGATGGAACTCTCCCAATGACTTCAGCCAATCCAAGAAAAGGCATGCCAACTGTTCACTGAAATTGAAAGCCAGGGAGCCGAGCTTGAATAGGGTGTCATCACCACAGAAAAACACCTGGAAGGGCCATTCAATGACACAGTGATCCAGGAGTTCATTGAGCAAGAGGTTGTCGCACTACAGCAGGTCGAAGTAGCTTGAGCCAAGCTCGAGGCATTCGAGGTGGAATTTATTAGACCAGAGTGACTCAAGATGAGTCACAGGTGAGTGTTGGGGGCCTGTTGGCCCTTAACCAAGCTTTGAGGAACACTTGGTCATATTTGACCATTTTGGACTTCAACACCCTGTCAAAGATGGAGCTCCAGGCGAAGCAGAGATCACGGGATCTCGATCCACTTTGGGCCTCTTTTAGGGTTTTGGGTTAATTTAATGGGTATGGGATGTTGGCCCATGGGTTTACCCATGTTTAGGCCTATTTTGTAAAGTATAAATAAGTAGCTAGGCAATGTAAGAGAGGTGAATAAGCTAAGTTCTAGTAAAGGCTGTGTGTATATTGTGTGACCAACTTACAGAGATGAGTGCAAGTGTTGTAAGTGTTGAGTGCACAGATTGTAAGAAGGCTCTATGCTAGATCTACTCGGGGAAGGAGGATCTAACAGGGTGCACGCAGATCTCCTGTCCTATGAGGAGTTCAAGTTTAAGCTCTGTGTTGTAATTTGATTAACCAAAGATAATAAATAAGAAGAAGACTTTTTGGACATAGCCCCAGGGTGGGGGTGAACCACAGTAAACTTGTGTGTTGTGCTTGGTGCCTCGATCTAATGTGTTTGTCTCTTTCCATGTGTTGTGCTTTGATATGATTATTCTATGTGCTTTTCTATGATATACTTAGATAGATCTACTTTTCTTTGTGATTCTTATATGTATGGATGTACATCTGGCATATATGAAATTCCTGAGTGGTAGACCTATTTTTTTGTTGCTAATTGCTAACTTAATCTAGATCTAAGTGAATGTTGCGGTGCTCTGAGCCATATGCGGAGTTCCATGACGGTTAAATACTAATGAATGATCTATGCTAAAGTGTTTACTAAGTGTTAGAATCACATATCTGTGTCCTAGATAAGGTTGCAGACACCTGAGTCCTGCAACCACCCCTGCCTCTACCTTGGGTGAGACTTCATCTACTTTGCAGGTGTTGCCAAAAGGGCCGGTAGTTAGGGTTTTGTTGGTGCGTTGTTGAAGCATTGAACTCCGGGTCTGCCCTTGTTCCAACAATAGGGGATACATCAAGGCCATCCTGTGATGAATCACTTCCTATCAATGCCAAATCATTATCTAGGTTTCCTCGTTTTTGACAGGGGGTTTACATCATGGACCTTTGATAACAATATTTCATCGGATGTTCGACGTCAACTCATTAATTCACATTTGAAGGAATGTACTAGAATACTTTGGGGGTCATTGGGATTAATGGTGAGTTCCCTCACACTTGTTAACGGTATACATCAATGACTAGTAATCAAGTGGTTTATACCATGTTCGATGTCAAGACATTTATTCACATAGTTATAATCGTACTTCGGAATTGAGGACGAGACAGAAACCGTGGGGAACTTCCTTTGAATATTTATTTCCTCAGGCTGCAATGGAAAGTACTGGAGTAATGTTGTCACATAAGATCCACAATATATTGGTCTGTGTCTATGTTGCTATTATAATTTATAGATCCAAAGTGTATATTCTTGTGGCTATGAATCCATTAAAATCATGGCGATTATTGGATTACTGAGAGGGGGGTGAATCAATAATAGAGCAATTTAATCATTTTTAACCATAAAATGTAAGTGTCATATCAATTTAGCATTATCATCCAACAGTTTTAGAGTAAATAAACAATGAACAAATGATCAATCATACACATACACAGTACACCAGTGTTTTTACGTGGAAACCCAAAGCGGGAGAAAAACACGGAATGAGTTTTCTTATATGTCTTTAAGAATTAAATTCATTGAAAGCACAAACTTCCTTTTTTTCTAGCTGCAATTGGAAGGAGGCTCCAACCCCCTAGTTTCTCAGGCTACAACCTGAGGAAATCTCCAACTCCCCAATTCTTTGGCTACTACCAGAAGGAGGCTACAACCCCCGATGTTCTCTGGATACAACCAGAAGGTGGATACAACCACTTTTCATTTTCCCATCCAACCACCATGTCATAGAAGTAGAATGATGGAACCACTGTCACACTATCACTGTGAGATATATTGTTGTAAACATGTACCAATCAACCTGCACCAAACAACCTGTAACACCCTGTACCAAACAACCTATAATCAACCTATACCATAAACAAGTGCATGAACCATGCACCAACATGTACGTCAACTTGTACCCTCAATGATTGCATCAACCATGCACCAAATATGTACCAATAATGCATCAAATACACATAAACTATGACTCATCAATATGTACCAACATCATCAACTATACACATCATGTATGTGCCAACTCATCAACTACTTGTCTCAACCATGTACCCAACATGTACCTCAACCAAAAGAAATCATAAATTTCATCATCCAAATATGATTTTTAACTCTGTAATAGACCTGGTGTATATGATCATATACCTGCAAACCTTCCTTAACAAGAGACTATCATTTTCATCAAATTTTACTTTAGTCTCACATGACTAGTTTTGGATTATTCAACAACCCTAACTTGCAATAATCATAACTATGTACCTATAATGAATAAAGGTATAAAAATAGTACAAAATATTCTTCAATGTGTTTTCTGCAATTTCTCTAAGTTTCACTTCTTGGAACCTCCCAGAAAAGGAGTTATAGCAAAAATGGCACACCTTGCTAAATTATGGATTATTCTAGAGAGCGAAATTGTAGAGTGTGCCCCACACATAATATTTGGTGTATGGATCTGAAAATGGTACACATAATACTACATATTGTACTCTAAATAATTCATTTATTCTTACTGAATTTGGATCTGTTATGAAGAAGTTATGACATTTTTACCTGAAACACCTGTTTTAGACTAGTTTTAGGACTAGCCACAAACCCTATTTTCCACGGAGTGTAACTCCAAAAATACAATGACCCACAAGATAAAATTTTATCACAGCTACTTGGATATGTTTCCTCAATGCCCTCCAGATTTCACGATCTAAATAATTCTAGAAAAAAATTATTGTGAAAATGGTGAGATGACCTGTAAATAACATACCTTAGAAAGCATCATCAAAAGAATTTATCCCCCTTTGAATTTCGGCCTTCTTTACTTCACCTTCCCTCTGAAATTCACCTTAGATATCCTTTGGTTACCTCAATCACTTTTAGATATTCAATATGCTCAAGTGTTATTAAATGAGAGACCCTTTCCTCTTATTTATAATTTTATGTAGCTTCCTCAAGGGGTTACCTTCTAACCATCTTAAACCACTTTCCTTATTTTAGGGCTAACCCACTTCTAACAACTTGTCCACCTAGTAATTTCTCCATTAACTTTATTATTTAAATAATTTCTTTTGTATCCACTTTGACTTATAGTACAG
>JASDQU010104236.1:459678-482606 GCA_032191745.1 Picea mariana | reverse complement strand
CTACCGAAATTCGCTACTGGACTTTCTTCAAGGGTTGAAATCAATGACAACCAACCCAAATAATAAAAAATTTCCCCCTATGGCATTGATGTCAATACTGAAGTCAAATCACTCATTCTCCCCCTGGAACCATGCCTCTGTGCTCTTTCTCCAAGCATTTACCTTTGCATTTTATAAATCACTCCCCCTTTGTCATCAATGGAAAAGGTATATTTCCATCCGAGGTCGCTCCCCCTGACTGAACTCTTCCTGAAAATGATCTCCCAACCTGAATTGTTGTCTTTATGGTGCTTCCTTGTGTAAATATAAGACATATAAGATAAGCATTCAAAATCATTCATTTTGGAGTAGAAATTACTCCGAGTCTCTAGTGAAGATACTCAAAAGATTTTCGTGGAAGTGGTTTTGAAAAGATATCTGCCACTTGTTCTTTTATGCCCACATATTCAACTCTGATGTTATTCTCTACAACATGTTACCGTAGAAAGTGATACTTTATTGGAATGTTCTTCATATTGGAGTGCATCAATGGGTTCTTTGAGATACTGATGGAGCTTGTATTATCACAATAAATTGAAATGGGCTCATCATACTCAACCTGTATATCTATCAAAGTTTGGTTCATCCATAGAACCTGAGTACAACATCCTGCTGCTGCAATATACTATACTTCGGCCATAGATAAATAGATTGATGATTTTTTCTTGCTTAGCCAAGATACAAAACACTCACCCAAGTAGAATGTTGCTACACTGGTGCTTCATTGGTCATCAATGAAACCTATCCAATCTACATCTATGTAGGAAATAAGTGATAGATCCTTTCCTTTTGGATACCATAATCCAAACTCTTATGTTCCTTTGAGATATCTGAAAATCCTCTTCACTGCTAATACATGTGATTCCTTTGGTGTTTCTTGAAATCATGAAACCATCATTGCTTCAAGAAGGAGGTCCATGTTGGCATGTTCTCAGAGAGAGGCAGAGTATGTGTGTTTGTCATTGATGGAAAATATCAACATGATCAACAGAGCGATGATAGTATGGCAATAGAAAGATCAACTATGAAGAGAAACAGTGGTTGTTGGATCTCATTCAGAATCCTCGATAATCGTCAGATCTGAATTCAGATAGGAGTAACGCACAGTAGAAGAGAACAGATCTTAGGTGTTATATCTGAGCTTGAAGACTGACCATCGTTGGATCCATAAGAAGGAGCACGATATTTACATACAAGATGAAGTGGGCCTACAAAATCCTGAAAGTAGGAGGACCATCCATCTTCAAGTAGGACACATGGTGAGCGATTGGCATTTCACTGACTAGAAAGTCAAAGAAAGGAGGTTCTCTATCCTTTGAAATCGTGAAATGCGAAACCATGATTTAATCTGAGTCATTGATTAAAGGGAGATCATGGACCATTGATCAGGCATGACAAAGGCCCGTGAAGTTGCAAAATAGTGATATAATCTCAGTTGTTGGATCCAGAAGACACATGACGATAGATCAGCTTTTCGCTGACTGGAAAGTCAAAGGAAGGAGGTGCTCTTACAATTCAAACTCGCGATATGCGAAATCACGAAAAAGATATAGACCATCGAATCATCAAAGTTCTGGACCGTTGATCTGAATAAAGAAGCGCTCAAAGGACTATCCAGTGGTCTTATATCATGGTCACATCGTAGAGAGCTGGAGAAAAGAGCTAGAGAAGCCTAGCTCCATTTCAGAGTTTGCGACATGGAGTGTCGAGACCTTTCATCATAGGAATGTTGATATGCAAATTTGCAAAATTCCTTTTGGTGTAGGCTGTGGTCACCGTCGATAGTCATATGAGAGGGAGGAGCTATCATGAAGCTAAGCTCCATTTTGGGGATCATAACTTGGAGTGTCGAGACCCTTCAACACAGGATTGCAAAAATGAAAAATGAAAAACACATTTTGATCAGGATCGTGGTCACAACCAGTGGGCATATTAGATAAATGCAAGACCTTGTAGATTTAATCCAATGGTGCTTGTTAATTCAAAATCTAATTGAAGGGATACTGTTGATCTTTACGATTAACTGTTTAGTTACGATTCAGTTAGCAGAAAATCAAATCATGGTTCTTGATCGGTTGGCGATTCAGTTGCTGAGACATTTTTGTCTTTGCCCAAGGATATTCGAGGTGTAACTGATGAGTCTAGTGTGTATAAAAGGAGAGATGCAACGACTGTGTAAGTGTGGCTATTCTGACTGAAAAATGAGTTGAACTGTAGAAAGGTAAAATTACAGTATGCACGGTGTGAAAAAAGCTCAGAGATAAGGAATAGAAGCTAAACATAACATAAAAGGTGAAGAGAGAAGAATGTGCACATATCAAAGAAGCATGAGAAGAACAGAGAAAGAACAGAAAGAAAGAGACAGCAAGTCAAGCCAAGTATGAACAGAGAAGAAGGAATTGCAGAACAATGAAGAAGTGGTAAGAATTGATATATCTTTATTGTTGGTTATTCGATCGTTTATTTATAATCAAGGAGGTAGGGTGGTGCTAGGGAGGACTGTGGTTCTCTGATATTCAAGTTGATGCTTGAATATTGGGAGTTGTAGCTTCCATATAGTTGTGGCTAGAAAATAGGGTGGCAGGGTGGTGCTTGGGAAAACACAGAGTTTTTTGTATGCAAGTTGATGCTTGTATAAATGGAAGTAGGTGCTTCCATCCAGTCGGTGTTGGAACACTCTGGGAGTTGGTGCTTCCTTCTAGTGGGTGCTAGAGAAACCAGAGAGTTGGTGCTCTTAAACAAGTTGGAGCTTGTAAAATAGAGGTAGTATCCTCACATTGAGTTGGTTCTCAACTATAGATGATGTACAAAACTTAAAAGACTGCCTATCATTTCGAAGAAGAAGAGGTTTTCTCCCTTTATGGGTTTCCTCGTGAAAATTTGTCTTTGTGTATATCTTATGTGTGTCTGATGCTCATTATTTATGTTGTTCATATGTTGTATAATATTGATGGTCACTTGGAGAAAGATTAAAAATGGTTTAATTGACTTAAAAAATTTTAAGTACAGTAACAACTGATTCACCCTCCCTCTCAGTTGTCTTAGTAATTTCAACAATTAGTATCAGAGCAAGTTCCTTTTATACAAATTTAGATCCGTAATCTTAAACATGACAAGTCATGAAGGGGCTTCAGCCACTAAGCCTCCTCTGTTTGATGGAACAAATTTTGCCTCCTGGAAGGTTAGAATGAGAACATACTTAATGGCCTTAGGTGCTGACGTTTGGGACGTAGTAGAGACTAGATATACAAAGCCTGTTGTGCTAGCCTCCAAGGATGATAAGTTAGAGTTTAGATTTAATTCTAATGGAATGAATGCTATATTGAATGGAATTGTTGAAGTTGAGTTTGTAAAGGTGATGCATCTTGAAACTGCTAAAGCTATGTGGGATAAACTTGTTAGCAGCTATGAAGGAAATGAGAAAGTAAAAGATGCCAAACTTCAAACATATAGATTGAAGTTTGAAAAACTAAAGATGAATGAAGATGACACAGTTAGCAAGAATTTTTTAAGAGTTGAAGAACTTGTGAATTCCATGAAGGGTCTTGGTGAGAAGATTGAAGAATCATTTTTGGTTCAGAAGATTTTAAGATCTCTGCTTGATAAATTTAATCCAAAAGCATCTGCAATAGAAGAACTAAATGATCTTAAGACCTCGTCCATTGATCAACTCCTAGGAACACTAATTGCATATGAAATGAGAATCAACAAAGATAAATCCATTAATAGATAAGCATCTTTTAAAGCAGACAAGAATACTGATTCAGATTTAGATGATATTGAGGCAAAATTTGTGAGAAGGTTAAAGAAAGGATCGGGAAAATATCAAGGCAAGATTCCCTTCAAATGATTTAACTGTGGTAATATAGGTCACTTTGCATCTAAGTGTCCCCACCAGAAAAAGGACCAGGACTCTGATGATGAAAAGAAGTACAAATTCAAGAAATATGTTGGAAATACTAAAAACAACTGAGAGGGGGGGTGAATCAGTTGTATATGAGATTAAACAATTTTATTCCTTTTAAAACCTTATTAATCTTTCTTCAAGTGATCATCAAAAATACATAGTATATGGACAGTAAAAATAAAGAATCTTAGTCACACATAAAGTATACACAGAGACATATTTTCATGAGGAAACCCATAAAGGGAGAAAACCTCTTCTTCTTCGAAATGATAGGCAGTCTTTTCAGTTCTGTACATCATCTACAATTGAGAACCAACTCAATGTGAGGCTGCTACCTCTGTTTTACAAGCTGGAACTTGTTTGAGAGCACCAACTCTCTGGTTTCTCTAGCACCCACTAGAAGGAAGCACCAACTCCCTGAATATTCCAGCACCAACTTCCTGAAAGTTCCAGCACCAACTGGATGGAAGCACCAACTTCCAGTTGCACAGGCTCCAACCTGTATAAAAGAGAACACTTGTTCTCCCTAGCACCACCCTACCACCCTGGTTTCTCTGGCTACAACCAGATGGAAGCTATAACTCCCTTCCTTTCTCTGTTCTGTAAGTCTGATCTGTTCCACTATTCTGCTCTTCGTTTTCTCTTCCTCTGCTATTCTACTCTGCATTCCATTTCACTCTTCACATCTGCTTCCTTTCCTCCCATGCATCCTCTTCAGTATTCTACCTTACTGTTTCCCTCATTTCCTCCTTAGAACAGCTACCCTAAGAAAGTCTATTTTGTCTGCTTTTATACACACAGGCACAACGTTTCAACTTCCCAACTCCTTGGGCAAAATGATGACAACTGGCCAGCAAACCGAAATGCCAACTGATCGACAACTAATTGTGCGATCATGAATCCATTTTACTAATGGATTTGTAACTGAAAGTGTTAAGTGTGTGTGTAGAAGAACAGTAACCCTCCGATCAATTCAAGCTTTAACCACATCGTTGGATAATCTATATTATTCTTTCCTTTTAAATCGGATTTCGTCATTTCTTATGATGCTGAGCCAAAGCGGCTCTTTAGATTCCTCCAATGAAATCCCTCTGCAAATGCCCGATCCATAGGTCCTGTTAACCTTCACGGTGTTCTACACTTAACCGTGGTTTTCCCTGACTTGATATCGGGGTTCGGGATTTTGGACTTTACACTGTCGAGAGTCACTGTCCACTCGAATCCCCGATTTCTGATGAGCTCCTTTTCTCCACGCGTTGGCCCTCCTAGCTCAGCTTTGGGTCCACATGACCATTACCCCACGACTGTGGCCTTACCTCTTGTCGCGGCTCCCCCTATCGGAATTTCGGCACTTGCGATGTCAAAATTCACAAGTCCTCCGAACTCGCGATTCTCCGATCCCCGATGGCTCCTTTCATACGCTATCCCTCCTGAGCTTAGCTCCCGGTCAATGTGACCATCACTTCGTGACCATAACCTTACCCCATCATAGCTACGGGGTTTGTGATGCCTCAATGCATACACCCACGGAATTCCCGATCGTCCAAATCCCGATGCTCCGTTAAAGGAAATCAACGGTCCAGATCTCATTCTTGCTTTAACGACTGCGATCAAATCGCAAAATTGCATATCGCGATTTCAGAGTTTTCATTGTCAAGTGAATTGAACATTTCAAAGTCCCGATCTCTGATTCCCGATACTCTGCTGACGTCACTCGTGGTTTGACACGTGTTAAATATTGCCACGTGTCACTCTGATTCGTGACTTTCATGTGCCTGAAGTTTTGAATCTGCCTGACACCTGTCATTACCTGGTTGTGCCACGTGTCCCTATCTGACGTGAGTTGGATCGACAGTCTAGATCACATGTTGATCTAACAGTTCAGGTTCAGTCGGGATTTCCTTCATCGTGATTTTGGGGTTTCTGTTGTAATTGAGCACGGGACTCATGAAACTCCGATTCCTGATTCTCCGATGAGCAAAACTTCGATGACGCCCGATCCTTTGCCACCTGTCCTTGCAGATGGACGGTCCCTATTCCTTCGAGATTTCAGACATTCGATGTCTAGATTCACTTGTCATCGAGATCCCCGATTTCCTGATGGCCAATATCTCGATGCCTCACCAGAATGCTGACACGTTTCCTGCCTAGATCAACGGCTAGGATTCTCTCTCCAATATCCCGATGACTTGTCCGGGATTTCTCCTCTGCACAGTAGGACTTAACCCCTACGTGACTCTTACAGATCCGTCGACTGTCGGTTTTTCTTCTCAGATCCTATGGTTCAGATCTGTTCTCCCTCTCTGTGTTCCTCCTGAGGCTTAACCTTCATGTACCTTCTGCAGATCCGGTGACTGACGGGTATCTGCTTCCAATATGATGGCTCAGATCACTTCTTCTGCATGCCTACTCCTACGCTTAACCTCTGCACAGCTTCAGCAGATCTGACGGCTGTCGGCCTTTCAAGAAATTTGAATGGGATCCAATGGTCACCATCTTCCTTCTCCTCTGCAAACTTTTGTATCTCGAGCTTTGCTGCGCGTGTTTTTCTCTTGATCTTTTACGTTCGAATCTCTTATCCTTCCATCTCCACTGTTGTCATCAATGACAAGCATTCGCTGTCTGTTCACTGAATTTGTCAACAAAATATAGTAAAAAGAAAATTTTGTGTGAAAACAATGAAAACTCCTCAGATGACATAGATAGCGATTCATCATGTGAAGACAAAGTGAATTATTTTATGCTTATGGCTATGGGAGATATTGATGATGAACACACAGGAGGTGAAATGGATATTGAAGAAGCTGTGGTGGATATGGAAGGTGAATTAATCAGTGCTTTGGAAGAGATTGACAGACTCAGATGTAAGAAGAGAAAACAAAAACAATTGTTGATGCAGTTTAAAATGAATGCTGAAAAACTTGATGAAAAAATTGCTCTACTAAAAGTGGAGTTAGAAGAGGCAAAGAAAATAAAAGACATACTGAAACAATAGTTGTCAAAGAAGAAAGTGAGGTGTGAAGCCTTAGAAGAAGAGATAGTAAAAACCAGAAAGGAATGGAGAATTTTAAGGTATTATATCACCAAAACCTGCCAAGTATTAAAGCCTCGGAAGAACTAACTTCCATTCTAAATCAACAAAGGAATACAAATTTGAAACATGGCTTGGGGTATGAAGAAAGATCAAGTAGTGATCATCCAAGTAATATGGAACACATCAAGTTTGGTAAATCTATAATCATTGACAACAACCATTCTACAAAAAAAAGAAAGAAAATCAACCACCAAGAAGGAATGAAGGAAAAGGTACCAGAACTGATCAGAGAAACTATCAACATGAAATAAATCTATCCACTCAGAGAAGAAAGTCTTTTCCCAGGTACAAAAGTCTTTTCTATGGATATTGTTTTTTCTGTTCTAACTTTGGTCACAAAGCTATAACTTGTTCTTTAAGATGTAGATATGAGAAAACAAGTTATTCAAGGAATAATTGTCTACCAAAACAAAGATTGAGATAGCTAAGCAACAAACATAATAACAGTTATGAGCATAACAATCGTTAAAGTCTGTTATTTAGTGAACCAGAATGTTATGTCTGTCATAACTATGGACATAAAGCCATAGATTCTCGCCATATTTGAAGTCCACTGCTGAAAATTTCAAGGTTTGGAAGAAGAAAGAAGATGACAAGTGTGGACTAGTGTTATCAGCCCAAAAGCAAAAGAATTCCCGTTATATTGATAGTGGATGTTCCAAACATATGACTGGAGACAAAATTAAGTTTCTAACTCTAAGTGAAAACAAATCAGGAAATGTAATTTTTGGAAACGATGCACCAGGAAAAATAAAAGGTGAAGGAAGGGTAAGTTTGAGTAATGGAAAAGGAAAAGCTCAAGATGTTTTATTTGTAGATGGTCTGAAACATAATATGCTTAGTGTTAGTCAGGTCTGTGATCGAGGATGTGAAGTGGTTTTTACTTCTAAAGATTGTAAAATAAAGTATGTGAATCCAGGACAGTTGGTTGCAAAAGGAATAAGAACATAAAACATTGTCTATGTGTTAAAAGAAGAAAAAGAAGAATTCCACTTAAGCAAACATGATGAAATTTGGCTATGGCATAGGAGACTTGGACACTTAAATTTTGATCATATAATCAAGCTCAAAAACAGTGGTGCAGTAAAGGATCTTCCAAAGATATCAAATCCATACGATTATGTTTGTAAACCATGCCAGATAGGAAAGCTTACTTGGACACAGTTCAAATCTAAAAACTTTCCTTCAATAGAAAAACCTCTCCAGTTAGTACATATGGATTTATGTGGACCATCAAGAAAAGAAGGTACAGGAAAAGAAAAATATTTTATGTTGATTATTGATGATTATTCTAGACTAACATGGGTTTCCTTTTTGAAGGAAAAATATGAAGCATTTGAAAAATTCAAAGTGATTAAGGCTTTGACTGAGAATCAAATAGGAAGAAGATTGAAGGCAGTGAGGTCTGATAGAGGAGGGGAATTTAACTCATGGAACTTCAAAGAGTTATGTGATAAACAAGGAATCAAAAGAGAGTACACAATTCTAAGGACTCCACAACAAAATGGAGTTGTTGAGAGGCGTAATAGATCAGTACAACAAATGGCAAGATCAATGATGAATGAAAGGAATATACCTCAAACATATTGGGTGGAAGCAATACATACAGCTATTCATATCCTGAAAAAATCTCATCTCAGGCCAGACAGTGACAAGACTCCTTATGAATTATGGTTTGTAAGACCTGCTTCAATCAAACATTTTAAAGTCTTTGGGATTAAATGTTATATCAAGAATAATGATGAAAATATTGGAAAATATGATGACAGGGCTGATGAAGGTATATTCTTAAGGTATGCTACAAGAAGTAAATGTTACATGGGATACAATGAGAGGCTTCATAAATTGGTTGATTGTATCGACATAAAAGTGGATGAAGAAATCCCAGTATGAAATGTAAGAAGTTTTGAACCAAGAACAGAAGATATAATTGAAAACGAAGATGAACAAGTCCAAGGATCAGAAAGAGAAGAATCTGAATCAGATGAAGATACTAATACTCTGGTTGACACAAATCAGCAGAAAGAAGAAAAATCACCTCTCAGAATTGTTAGAAAGAATCATCCTGAAAATGAGATAATTGGAGATATAAATAAAGGAGTTTAGACAAGAAGGAAATTGATTAAAGACTCAGAACAATCTCATGTTGCCTTTTTATCTATGACTGAACCAATTTTTTTTTATGAAGCCAGCAAACATGATGATTGGATTAGAGATATGAATCAAGATCTTGATTAGATTGAGAAGAACAATACTTGGGAGCTTGTTCCTATACCTCAAGACAAGAATGTAATAGGTNTGGTGTTCAAAAATAAAATGAATGAAAAAGGAAATAAAGCTAGATTGGTCTGTAAAGGGTATGCACAAGTTGAAGGTCAGGATTTTGATGAAAACTTTTCACCAGTGGAAAGATTGGAAGCTATCAAAATGTTTCTTGCATATTCATGTCATAAGAACTTTAAAGTGTATCAAATGGATGTTAAGTCAACATTTCTTAATGGAGATCTAGAGGAAGAAGTATATATGGAGCAAACTGAAGGATTCACATTGACAGATAATCCTAACTATGTTTGTAAGCTAAAGAAGGCTCTATATGGACTGAAACAAGCACCACGAGCTTGGTATTATAGACTGGACAAATTATTACAAGACAAAGTATTCAAGAAAGGTATTGTTGACAACAATCTCTACATTAAGTCTGAAGGTGATAATTTACTAGTTGTTTTGGTTTATGTAGATGATATTATTTTTGGCTGTACTAATGAACCCTCTGTCTAGTGGTTTTCTATCTCTATGCAAATAGAGTTTGAGATGTCCATGATAGGAGAACAATCATACTTTCTTGGCTTACAAGTTAAACAGAGTTTTGTAGGAATATTTATCTCACAAGAANGAAAGAGATGTTGAAGAAATTTCAGATGGAAGATTCTTCTCCTGTTAGTACACCTATGGTGGTTGGTTGCAAGCTCAGTAAAGATGATATTTCACCCGATGTTGATCAAAGGACATACTGATCAATGATAGGCAGTCTTTTGTACATCAAAGCTTCTCGTCCTGATATAATGCAAGTTGTTGGAATGATAGGTCGCTATCATTCTACTCCTGAGAAAAGTCATCTAGTAGCGGTAACAAGAATATTCAAGTACTTGAAGGGCACAATGAATTACAGTCTGTGGTATACCATAAATCATAACTTTCAGCTAACTTCTTATTCAGATGCTGATTGGGCAAACTATGTTGATGAGAGAAAAATCACCAATGGAGGAGAATTCTTCCTGGGTGACTCATTAGTATCATGGCTTAGTAAAAAGAAAGGATCCATTTCATTATCAACTACAGAGGTAGAATACATTGTTGCAGCTACTTGTTGCACACAAATTTTATGGATGATACAAACTCTTTCATATTTGAAGGTAACTTACACTGATCCCATTTCACTTCATTGTGATAACACTAGTGCCATCAGTCTCTCTAAGAATCCTGTACTTCATTCAAAATCTAAGAACATACCAATAAAATGCCATTTTCTTAGAGAACAAGTTACAAACAGAATTGTTCAGGTGAATTATATACCTTCCATAGAATAGATAGCTGATATCTTTACTAAACTGTTAGCAATGACACCTTTTGGATATCTTCACTAAAAGTTGGGCGTGACCTCACTGTCAAACTAAGAGGGTCCATCTTGTCAGGGGGAGTTTCTGTTGGTTGAATATCTGATACCCTTGACATGTACTGCAACATCTCAGGGGGAACATGTTTCTTCTTTGACATTGATGTCAAAGGGGGAGAAAGGATGGTAAAGACGTTGGATGTTCTTCAAGGGGTTGGTGTGGTAATTACAAGGATGGTCAAGTTGGATGTTCTTCAAGGGTTTGCCATCAATGATAAAGGGGGATATTGTTGGCATGTTCTCAAATAGAGGCAGAGTATGTGTGTTTGTCATTGATGGAAAATATCAACATGATCAGCAGAGCGATGATAGTATGGCAATGGAAAGATCAACTATGAAGAGAAACGAGGGTCGTTGGATCTCATTCAGAATCCCCGATGACTGTCAGATCTGAATTCAGATAGGAGTAATGCACAGTATAAGAGAACATATCTCAGGCGTTACATCTGAGCTCAAAGACCAACTGTCGTTGGATCCATAAGAAGGAGCACGATCTTTACATACAAGATGAAGCGGGCCTAAAAAATCCTGAAAGCAGGAGGACCGTCCATCTTCAAGTAGGACACATGGCGAGCGATTGGCATTTCGTTGACTGGAAAGTCAAAGAAAGGAGGTGCTCTATCCTTTGAAATCGTGAAATGTGGAACCACAATTTAATTTGAGTTACTAATCAAAGGGAGATCGTGGATCGTTGATCAGGCATGAAGAAGGCCCGTGAAGTTGTGAAATCGTGATATAATATCAGTGGATGTTCTTCAAGGGGTTGGTGTCGTAATTACAAGGACGGTCAAGTTGGATGTTCTTCAAGGGGTTTCCATCAATGACAAAGGGGGAGATTGTTGGCATGTTCTCAGACAGAGGAAGAGTATGCATTTTTTTCATTGATGGTAAAGATCAACACGATCAGCAGAGCGATGATAGTATGGAAATGGAAAGATCAACTATGAAGAGAAATGGTGGTCATTGGATCTCATTCAGAATTCCCGATGACCGTCAGATCTAAATTCAGATAGGAGTAATGCACAGTAGAAGAGAACATATATCGAAGAATGACCGTTGTTGGATCGATAAGAAGGAGCACAATATTTACGTACAAGATGAAGCGGGCCTACAAAATCCCTAAAGCAGGAGGACCGTCCATATTCAAGTAGGACACATGGCAAGCGATTGGCATTTCACTGACTGGAAAGTCAAAGAAAGGAGGTGCTCTATCCTTTGAAATTGCAAAATGTGAAACCACAATTTAATATGAGTCGTTGATCAAAGGGAGATCATGGACCATTGATCAGGCATGACGAAGGCCCGTGAAGTTGCGAAATTGTGATATAATCACAGTCATTGGATTCGGAAGACACGTGACGATAGATCATATTTTCGTTGAATGAAAATTCAAAGGAAGGAGGTGCTCTTACACTTTGAATTTGTGATATGCGAAATCACGAAAAGATCTAGGCCGTCGAATCATCAAAGTTTTGGACCGTTGATTTGAAGAAAGAAGTGCTCAAAGGACTAGGCAGTGGTCTTATCTCATGGTCACATCGTCGAGAGTTGGAGAGAAGAGATAGAGAAGCCTAGCTCCATTTTAGAGTTTGCGATATGGAGTGTCGAGACCTTTCATCACAGGAATGCCGATATGTGAATTTGAAAAACACCTTTTGGCGTAGGCTGTGGTCACCGCCGATATTCATATGAGAGGGGAGCTAGCACGATGCTAAGCTCCATTTCGGGGATCATAACTTGGAGTGTCGAGACCCTTCGACACAGGATTTTCAAAATGTGAAATGTGAAACACATTTTGATCAAGCCCGTGGTCACATGCAATGGGCATATGGGATAAATGCAAGACCTTGCGGATTTAATCCAATGGTGCTTATTAATTTAAAATCTGATCGAAGGGCTACTGTTGATATTTATGAGTAACTGTTCAGTTACGATTTAGTTAGTAGAAAATCGAATCATGGTTCATGATCGGTTGGCGATTTAGTTGTTGAGACGTTTTTTCCTTTGCCCAAGGAGATTCGAGGTGTAACGGATGAGGCTGGTGTGTATAAAAGGAGAGATGCAATGACTGTGTAAGTGTGGTTGTTCTAATTGAAAAATGAGTTGAACTGAAGAAAGGTAAAATTACGGTATGCAAAGTGTGAAGAAAGCTCAGAGATAAGGAACAGAAGCTGAAAAGAATAGAAAAGGTGAAGAGAGAAGAATGTGCACATATCAAAGAAGCATGAGAAGGACATAGAAAGAACAGAAAGAAAGAGACAACAATTCAAGCCAAGTATGAATAGAGTAGAAGGAATTGAAGAACAATGAAGAAGTGGTAAGAATTGATATATCTGTATTGTTGGTTATTCAATCATTTATTTATAATCAGGGAGGTAGGGTGGTGCTAGGGAGGACTGTGGTTCTCTGATATTTGGGTTGATGCTTGAATATTGGGAGTTGTAGCTTCCATCTAGTTGTGGCTAGAAAATAGGGTGGCAGGGTGGTGCTTGGGAAAACACAGAGTTTTCTATATGCAAGTTGGTGCTTGTATAAGTGGAAGTAGGTGCTTCCATCCAGTTAGTGCTGGAACACTCAGGGAGTTGGTGCTTCCTTCTAGTGGGTACTAGAGAAACCAAAGAGTTGGTGCTCTCAAACAAGTTGGATCTTGTAAAACAGAGGTAGCAGCCTCACATTGAGTTGGTGCTCAACTATAGATGATGTACATAACTTAAAAGACTTCCTATCATTTCGAAGAAGAAGAGGTTTTCTCCCTTTATGGGTTTCCTCATGAAAATCCGTCTCTGTGTATATCTTATGTGTGACTGATGCTCATTATTTATGTTGTTCATATGTTGCAAAATATTGATGGTCACTTGGAGAAAGATTAAAAATGGTTTAATTGACTTAAATTTTTTTAAGCACAGTAACAACTGATTCACCCCCCCTCTCAATTGTCTTAGTAATTTCAATAGTCCAGGCATTGTCTCAGGAAGTTCTGAATATGTTCTTGGTCATCCGTTTTTTGTTGCAGCTCGAAGATGAAAAGAAGGTGCTCGTCTACAAATCGAATTGGGGTGGGTGGAGGTGACTCCTTTGTCATATCTATGCCCACTACATCCACTATTGTTGGGCCCTTAGTTTTTGGATTTGAAGCTGTGCAAGAAGGACTACAGTCCTAGTTTTGGTTTAACATGAGTTGCGCAAGCTACAAAATAAGATGGACAGTGGAGCAAGTAAAAGAAATAGAAATCGGTTGTGGAAAGGAACAATGCAACACCAACGAGGAAAAATCAGTTATAACAGAACAATAAATCATGCAAGACTAAAGACAAAAGATCCCACTTAGCCTATATGTATGAGATGCATACGATTGTAAAGGGTTAGATGGGTTAGCTGATTTAGATGAGATAGAGGCGTAGACAAATTAGAGGTTCTATGAATGTAATTTATATACAGCTTTGGGGAAAAGGATAGATAGATCTCTGCGACATGAGTCCAAAGCCAAAAGTCTATAACAAAGTACTAATTTGTATCTCTGAGGTTGTATCCTATAAGTTCTGATGATAATAGATGAGGAAGGACCCAAAATGTTGAAATATAATGTGTCATTATGTGTTTATGCTTATGAATTGTATCTTTACAGTACTCCTTTATGCTTTATAAGCTCCATATGATATCTCTGTGTATGAATGATTTTTGCAACTTAAGTATATTTAGTTCCAGTATGCATGAGTTCAGATATATTATGTAATTAGACTATCTTGCACAAGATCATGGTGAATCTTGAAGGTTCTAGGTACCCACCTAAGTATTCTCCTTTCCCTTCCCTATCCTTATGTCTTAGTTACGCTTCAGGTGAGACTTCTTCTCTTCTGAGGAGATGAAAATGCCAATGCTCTAGACTACTCGATACATTTTTTTGGTAACTTGAGGACCTTGGTTTGATCAATTTCGTGCCAACAAAATCGTTTTGTTGTTGGGACCTGCGTTAAAAGGGAACCTATAGGGAGAATGCTTCTGAGGATTCACAGATATGATATTCACCACTAGTGGGAGAGAAATTGCAATGCCTTTATATGGAAAGAAGCGGAGCTGAGAGGAAAATTTGTGAAAGGTACACGGGAGGTAGTCTTTTACTGAGAAAGATCGAGCAACCAATATGAGATATTCTGGGTTAAGTTCTCGTAAGAACTTTTCCACTGGATAGATAGGCTCCAAGAAGCTCTGGAATTCCAAGAACGAGTCAAGAGGACTTGTACTTGGGATACAGAAAAGATCACAAAACTTCATCAGTTGGATGGTCTGGGAATGCGATCAATCGATTTCTGGGTCAATACCACATTCGAAGAATACATTATCAAGTTTGCAGCTAAGAACCACCAATATTGTTCATGAGTAGAAGAGGATTTCAAGAAAGAAGCAAGGGGAGGACTATTGAGATAAATCCCCCTGTGGATTAAGGTTTTCTTGATGGAGGAGGGCATGCTGACTATGTCCCTAAATGAGATGGAAACGTAAACACCCTTGCTTGGTTTGGGGTGGAGTCATGGCCTGAGAGAGGGGAGAGGGTTCTTTGACAAATGGGGAAGCAGAAGGAAATGGATTCAAGATATGAGCGAGCCTTGAAAAGAGCCGCCATAGTTGAGAAGTGGTGGCGCAATAAGATAAAGAAACCATCAAAATAGTCTGAGAAGTTGTAGAAATAAGTCGGACCAGAAGAAGTAGAGGAAGGATAGATGGAAGAGTTGTGAAAGATGAGAAGATAGGAAATACTGACCAGTCAAAGATTAAGTGAGAGAGAAGCGCAAAGAGAAAGAAGTCCCCATGAAGTTGGAAAAGAAGAAGAAGGTGTAGAATCATGAGAAGAAGAAGTTTACATGGATCTTGAAGAAGAGAGAGAATATTCAGCCCCGATGCCAAGAAAGATTGGGAATTTGGCAGAACAAACCACTCTAGAGGATAAGAATGAGACCCCCTAGATCAAATAAACCCACCCCAAAGACAGTGGCACCATCCCCGAATCACCCATACCCCAAGTGTCTTCTATACAAGTGGTAAATTCAATACTACCTTCTTATGCTATTTCTATTCCAGTACAACCAGTTAGTCAGTCACAACCGGGAAGTGTGAGTACTAGGAGGATATTGGGATCCACTGGTAGGTTGCAACCAGGACCATTAGGTTTTATTTTGGTAGGAGTAGTAAGATCAACAATGGATGGTAACGTGGGAGGCTCGATTGCTCGATACCCAGAATTCTAGGGTAAGGGAGAAGGAGATGTTGAGAAACATTGGTTCTTGTGTGAAGCAATCTGGAGGTCCAGAGGGACTCCGGATGCAAATAAATTGGTTGAGTTCCAGGCTACCTTGAGATGTCATGCTCTCAAATTGTACATGAAGGTTATTGAGCGAGGAGTGCCAGGAATGCAAGGTCAAGAGTTCACACTTGACTAGGTACAAACAAAGTTCATAGTGGAGTTTAATCTACCTCAGTCAGAACAACAAGCTATGTCTGAGTTGCGCAAACTTCAACAAGGGAAAGTGAATCAGCCTAGGAATATGACCAGAAGTTTAAAGATGTTGCAGGGAGGTTATCGCATCCAATTCATGAGGAACATCAAAGAGAATGGTATATCCAAGGATTGCTACCTATGACATGGATTTTGTTGATGCAACAACAGATAGCCTCTTTGACAAATGCCTTGGAACAATCAATGAGGATTGAAGCCATGGAAAGATATCTGGGGAGCCTAAGAGGGACCAGACCCCCAACAGATGAAAATTTGGCACAACTACAAGGGAAAATATCATCTCTTACAAAGAAGATTCAAGAATTGATGATACCCAGACCAAGACGACTACAAGTCCGGTGTATTGGATGTTACATAGAAGGACATTTGGTTAAAGAATGTAAATGAATGAGGAGAATGGGACTGCCTTATAATCCGATGGGACCCTCACTAGGACCCATGGGAGGAGTTGTGCAAGAATTTATGAATTTACCATTCCATAAAACCACCCGATATCATGATTTTCTAGGTAAACAAACAACGCCATCAGTTGAGTATTGCGAGATTTGTCGAATCCATGGACATGGGCCGAGACATTACACCATTATTCAGAAGTATTCAATAGTATCGAACACTGTGAACTGTGATTTTTTCACATATACCACACATTCTATGAATCCATGTAGAGAATTAGATGCACTTGTGGACAGGCTGGATCGAACATCATTCAGGGTGAATGAAGCCCCTCAGGGACCAGGAAGAGGTCAAGGAGGTGGAGCCAGAGGAGACTTTAGGGGAGGATGAACTAGGGGAAGAGGAACAAGTATATGCCACAACTGTGATGATAAATGCCACATGGCTAGAGATTGTCCTCACCCGAAGCAACCATGGTTCTCTCACTGCAGAACCAACAGGAACACAACTGAAGACTACCTAGAACTAATTGCAAAATGAGAATAGCGGGTATGTCAACAAGGAACTAACCTCATTAGTTCAGAGATAAAGAGATTTATTAGGGGACAACTTCCCAGCCTTAATATCGTCACTCAAGGAGGGGAAAAGACTGGCGCAGATGTTGATAATTTACCTAAGTTCCAGAAAGCAATGCCTAAGGAAGATAGGTATGATCCTATGAAACATAAGTCCTTGACCTTTGGTTTTAGTTATTTTCTGATATCCTTGGGAATGACCAGTTGACAGAAAAGTTGTGGAATGCATTGTATCTAGTTATAGGGAATGAAGAATCTACATAAACAAGAATAAGGAATAATATTCATGAGAAGAATGCACAGAGAGTACAGAGAAGGAAAGTACGGAATGGAAAAGAGTTTATATTAGTAGCCCAGATAGATGGGTTTGAGATTAAAGATGTTATGTTATATCTAGGATCTGATGTTAACATACTGCCTAAAAATACTTGGGAAGCCTTAGGAAAACCCCAGTTGACATATTCCCCAATCCAGCTAAGAATGGCCAATCAATATTGTATTTTCCCAACAGGAAGACTGCAGGATGTGGAAATAGATGTTGCGGGAGTGAAGATTGTAGTTGATGTTGAGGTGATCAAAATCATTGGGGATAAGGACCCTTATCCTGCACTACTTGGTATTGATTGGGCCTATGATGACTATGTGGTGATTGACCTCAATAAAGACACTATAACATTTGAAGCAGACAAAATAAAAGTAGTTCAACCCTTAGATCCGTATGTAGTCCCTAGTTACATGGAGCCAACAGAAAACAAAATGGAGGGATAATACTTGGATCATTTGTACATTGTAATAGCAGGAACAAGAGAATACTACATAAATCCTACTGTTGATGGATCAGTAATTTGGAGGATCATACAATCAACAGATGAAGATTATGAACTGGCATTCGATAGTTGGCATCAAGGCTCATATGAAAGATTTTCAAGAAGATGCGCAACTATCAGGACAACTATATGGGTTGGAACCGAGGTCAGAGAACACCCAATATATGATGGTAACTCAAAACTTGACAATTTTTTGGTCAGCATGGAAGAAAAGATAGCGGAATATCAAAGGATCTCAGTGTTGTATTTGGCCCTCCAGGACACCCCTGCTAGATGGTGGACTAATCAAAAACCCTCAGTATGGAACTGGGACGATGTGAAGCAAGCTATCTAATATAGATTTCAATATAAGGAGTATCTGGAATCAAAGATGCAAACAGATTCCCAATTTGCGCAACTCTTCAATGGACAGTCTGATCCTAAAGCACATATTGAACAATGCGTGAAATAGTGGAAAGTTGCAGAAATACCATCTCACTTCTGGGTTCAAGTATTTCCCCATTCTCTAGGTCTAATTCCAAAATCTTGGTACGTGAATGAAGAAACCAGAAGACAGAACAACTACTAGAAAATGTTGGCAGATCACTTTTGCAAGGACTTCTCGTTTACAAGTAAATACCTTGAGATTAAATTAGTCATGCAAAGAATTAAAGAATTTCTTTTTACAGACACTATTAAATGGAAATTAGACCTAGTTGTATGTGCAAAGCATAGCCAAGAACTTTAGTATAATATTCACCTAAACTTGGACAAGAGACATATAGAATGATATAATATTGAGAAGGATTTGGAAAGCCCAGATGAGTTAGGATAATTGAGAAACTTAGCCATTGAGGAGACAGAAGGGAGCAGAGAAATCTAGAACATCATACCCAGTTAGACTGATGGTTCTTATAATCACCCATTGAAGTTGTGTAAAGTCAATAGAGGGACGACAAAGCAACCTAAGATAGCTATGGTGGGAGATTACTGGGATAAGCAAACTAGCCAAGAAATACATAGCTTGTTGCAAGAGTATGAGGACTTGTTCCCAAAGACATTTTCAGAGCTAAAAGGGATTAAAGGAGATATGGGAGAGATGAAGATTGAACTAAAACCTGGATCAAAGACTATGAGACATAGACCATATCACCTTAACCCCAAAGTGAAAGAGAAGGTTAAGAGGGAAATAGACAAAATGCTGGAAGCTGGACTTATTTTTGCAGTGGAAGAAGCAAAATGGATTAGCCCAATAGTCACCCAGAGAAAGAAAGGCATAGAGGACATTAGGGTCTGTGTGGAATACATAAGTCTTAACTTTGCCTGTGTGCATGACCCTTTCCTAACATCTTTTACTGATGAGGTGCTAGAACAAGTTTCGAGGAAAGAATATTACTCATTTACAGATGGATTTTCAGGCTATCACCAAGTAAGGATTGTTGAATAAGACAAAAAAAAGACCACATTCATAACAGAATGGGGGTCATTTGCATACAATGTGATGCCATTCGGCCTAAAGAACACCCTTGCAGTTTTTTCCAGTATTGTAATAGCATCTTTTTGAGAATTTATCCATAAGTTTATAGAATTTTATATGGATGATTGGACAATATAATATATGATCAAGGAAAATGTATCTCTACTAGGTCTAATGTTTGACAGATGTAGAGAACTACAGATATTGTTGAACCTCATAAACTGTGTCTTTTGTGTGCCACATAGTATGTTAAGAGGGAGTATTGGTATACCTAGCCAAAGTTGTGGTTATTTTAAACATTTCACCACCGATGAGTGATAATAAGTTGCGCTCCATGCTAGGACACATAGGGTACTATTGCAGGTTTATCAGAAGATATACAAACATCACTGCACCTCTAGAGAATCTACTAAAGAAGTCAGAAGTGTTCCAATGGACCCCAGAGTGTGATAAAGAATTCGATATCTTGAAGGAAAATCTCATCACAACACCTATTCTGATATTTCCAAACTGGGAAAATGAATTTCACGTGCATGTAGATGCATCAGGGATTGCCTTGGGAGCCATATTAGTGCAACTAGGAGATGGAGCCATGGATCATTCTATCTATTTTGCTAGCAGGGATTTTTTGGAAGCTGAGCACAACTATACAACCATAGAAAGGGAGGTTTTATCTATGATTTATGCTTTGCATAAGTTTAGACATTACTTTCTAGGTTCTCATTTCAAGTTTTTTACTGATCATTCTGCATTAAAATATCTAGTTAAAAAAACTATGATGGAAGGAATAATTTGTCGATGGTTGTTATTGTTTCAGGAATTTTCTTTTGAAGTGATCATTAAGCCTGGAAGATGTAATGTAGGGCCTGATCACCTATATATATTAGAGTCAGGGGAAACTAGCGAAGTAGTCGATGATAAGCTCCCAGATGTAGACCTTTTCTGGGTTGAGGCCATACCATAATACCTGGAAGACATAGAAGTACTATTAAGTACAAGGTCCTGCCCAGAAATGTACTCTGCAACTCAGAAACGTCATATAGTGGTTAGAGAAGTAGACTATCAATTGATTGCAAGGAAATTGTATAATTTGGGACTAGATAGCATCCTCAGGAGATGTGTCTTAGATCATTAAAGAAAAGACGTATTGTGGGAGTGCCACAATGAAGCTGTGGGAGGCCATGTTGGAGGAAAGGCCACTGCATAGAAACTCCTCCAAGCTGGACTATGGTGGGCCACACTCTTCAAATATCCAAAGGAATATGCTAGATCTTGCGATCTTTGTCAAAGATTGGCTAAGCCATCATGACGAGATGAACTACCTCTTCAGCCAGTTCAAGCTCTAAAAGCATCTGAGAAATGGGTGGTTGACTTCATTTAGCCGATCAACCCCACCACCAGGAATTCAAACGCTAGGTATATTATTATCGCAACTAATTACCTTACACGTTGGGATGAGGCAATAGTTGTTCAAGATTGTTCAACCAATATTACTGCTAGGTTCATTTTTGAAAATATTATCACTCGGTTTTGATGTCGTAGGAGTCTGACCAGTGACCAGGGAGGTCATTTTATCAGTAGTACCATAGCAAATCTTACAACAAATTTCTTGATCCAACATCATAAAAGTATCCCCTACCATCTGCAAGCCAATGGAACAATAGATACGTTTAACAATATTCTGGAGAGAGGGTTAACAAAGGTTTGTTGCACAAACAGGGAGGATTGGGATGACATAGTTCCAATAGTTTTATGGGCTTACAGGACAACCACAAAAAAACTTCATAAGTACACTCCATTTCATCTAGTCTATGGGAAAGAGGTTGTGGTGCCTGAAGAATTCATTACTCCAAGTTTGTACATTGCCCATATTACACACATGTCGGAGGATGAATCAATTGCGCAGAGGCTCATGGAGTTACAAGAACTTGAAGAGATGAGGTTTTTAGCAGACTTCCATCAGTCAGTTGAGAAAGCAAGGCATAAATCTTGGCATGACAGGCACATTAAGACCAAAGTCTTTGCGCAAGGAGACAAGGTCCTACTCTCTGACAGTTGATACCAGAAACATCCAGGCAAGTTGCATATGCATTGGTTGGGACCATTTATAGTTTTGGAGATCCAACCTTCTGGAGCAGTCAGACTCGCGCAATTGGATGGTATGTTGCAGCCAAGATGGGTGAATGGTGCTTGCTTGAAACCCTATATGTCTCAGAACTGAGATAAAGGACTATTGCTCTAGTCCGAAGGAGCATGTATAGTAGTTAGATTTGAATTTTCTTTCAATTTTTTGTGAATTCAGTTAATAAAGTCGAAGAGTGCATTGTTGTGTTGCGACATGTAGTTCATTTTTCTATTTAACTATTGTTTTGATGCAGAACTGCTTACTCAACAGTGTAGGATCATAAGTGTCAAGAACCCATTAATGAAAGTCATTAATATGACAGGGACCCCTTTGTGGTTGGAGGGAGAGAGGATCCAGACACAATCCTTGTCCATGTGCCACATGAACCTAGTCCAGTAACAACCTTTATTACCTCTACAATAACCCATCCGAATCCTGTTAAACCATAAAGCCACAATATGCAAAGATGCCATCAGTATTTGCGTCAAGATTCTCATCTGTTAAACGGTAAGGTTTGAAATCGACCACGTCCCTGACCAACTTGCCCAGTAAATTCTGAGATCACCTAAGAGATTTACCCCATTAACCAGTATTGTCGGACAACTTAGATCCAAGTTGCATCTATAGGGTAATGATGAATAACAATTATTACTAAAATTTCCAGCTAAGCCCGAGTATAAGGCTCTGAGAACTTGGTGTGGGATGCATTGTTTCCCAGAAAGAACTTAGATATTTATGAATTCTGAAGAGTGATCAAGCCTATGTAATCCATCAACCCTTAGTTGTGATCCCCAATCCCTGTTTCTCGTATGCAATTTGATGATAGTTCAGACTATCCATGCTAAGAGCTACAAGGAGCTGAAGTACTGTTTCAAAGGATGAAGTACCAGATGAGACCTGGGACCCCCGAGTCGAGATCATGTGCGATCTCAAGGGGAATATCAAGCAAGTCAAGCTCCTTGACCTTGACCTGAAAGACCTGGTCTTGTTCCCTTAGATGAACATAGATGTTTTCTGGAGTGTCGATCCAGACGAGTTGGGAGGCATGTAGTTTGTATCGAAGCCCTAGTTTATCAATTTTTTCAACTCTACCATCATGAACCTCAGGGACTTACCAGTTTTTTGCACCAATCGAGAGGTGGCGAGGTGTACCAAGTTTCTGATCAACAGGGTGCATGAAAGAAGTCTATGGTTGGATAGGAGATATCCAATTCACGTAGAAGACATCCACCAACTTAGTGGATTATCCCTCGAGGGTAAGGATGTTTCCAAAGGTTTCCAGGGTCCCAGCAAGCATGGAAAGAAGAAGGGGGAGCCTAGCCTATAT